>JAVTVY010050249.1:0-24340 GCA_036873755.1 Hanleya hanleyi | reverse complement strand
GCACAGCATCGCGTCCAAACTCCGAACAGCGTATGTCAGTTTTTGGACTTCCGTTGAATCAGGGAGGTCGGTCAGTGATGAAAAACCAGGCGAAACACAACGTTGATGGCATCTTTCGAATGCAGAATCAAAGGAAATATTCATTTTATTTCAAGCGCTTATAACGGGGGGAAGCCCGAGGAATATGTATGGTGGCCGATAAGGGACATCGCTAGGTATGTGGTTTGGTAACACGAAGGCAGGATGCGAAGCGCGAAGGCAGGATGCGAAGCGCGAAGTCCAAACACGAAGGCAGGATGCGAAGTGCGAAGGCAGGATGCGAAGCGCGAAGGCAGGATGCGAAGCACGAAGTCCAAACACGAAGGCAGGATGCGAAGCGCGAAGGTAGGATGCGAAGCGCGAAGTCCAAACACGAAGCCAGGATGCGAAGCGCGAAGGCAGGATGCGAAGCGCGAAGCTCAAACACGAAGGCAGGATGCGAAGCGCGAAGGCAGGATGCGAAGCGCGAAGTCCAAACACGAAGGCAGGATGCGAAGCGCGAAGGCAGGATGCGAAGCGCGAAGTTCAAACACGAAGGCAGGATGCGAAGCGCGAAGGCAGGATGCGAAGCGCGAAGTTCAAACACGAAGGCAGGATGCGAAGCGCGAAGTTCAAACACGAAGGCAGGATGCGAAGCGCGAAGTTCAAACACGAAGGCAGGATGCGAAGCGCGAAGGCAGGATGCGAAGCGCGAAGTCGTGTTTGGATTTCGCGCTTCGCATCCTGCCTTCGCGCTTCGCATCCTGCCTTCGCACTTCGCATCCTGCCTTCGTGTTTGGACTTCGCGCTTCGCATCCTGCCTTCGCGCTTCGCATCCTGCCTTCGTGTTTGAACTTCGCGCTTCGCATCCTGCCTTCGCGCTTCGCATCCTGGCTTCGTGTTGGGACTTCGCGCTTCGCATCCTGCCTTCGCGCTTCGCATCCTGCCTTCGTGTTTGGACTTCGCGCTTCGCATCCTGCCTTCGTGTTACCACCATAAATTTTCCAGTATTCTTAATGCTGAGAGATTTTGTTACCGACAACTGATTGATTTAGTCAAATTTATTATCAAGGCTGGGGATTTAAAAAATTTGATCCTTTATTTTTTTTCCTGTTTAGTTTTAATTTTGCGTCCAACTTCATTTGTCGTCCTCCATATTTTGTAATCATATTCTGGTCCTGTGATACAATTATATATACCAGTATTTAATATGTTAAGTTTCTGTGATACAGTATGATATGTAATACTATTATGCTTGGTTTCTGTGAAACATTTATTGTATGTTTTCCAATCTTATGTAAAATTTCCGACCATATTATTATTGTATAGCAGATGTCGTGATTGATATGAAGAATTTCCGACGATATATCCGACGTTAAAATATTGACGGATGACGCTGTCTTCAATAAAATCGAGCATAAATGAACTATACTTTGAATCAAGAAAATCAGCGATTTTGACTGTATCGAGTGACGAAATGGTTCCGGTAATAAAGAAAGACTGGTCTTGTACTCGTGTATCTAAGCATATACAGACTTTATTCTTCATGTAAACCATCCCGACGAGAAAGGCGACTATACTCTGATCTCGGCATTGGTAAATAAAATAATTCAAATGGCGGCCTGGCCTCGCTTTCATCGGGTCATGCGCAGTGGCACTTGTTTTGACTTCGCGCTTCGCATCCTGCCTTCGTGTTTGGACTTCGCGCTTCGCATCCTGCCTTCGCACTTCGCATCCTGCCTTCGTGTTTGAACTTCGCGCTTCGCATCCTGCCTTCGCGCTTCGCATCCTGCCTTCGTGTTTGGACTTCGCGCTTCGCATCCTGCCTTCGCGCTTCGCATCCTGCCTTCGTGTTTGAACTTCGCGCTTCGCATCCTGCCTTCGTGTTTGAACTTCGCGCTTCGCATCCTGCCTTCGCGCTTCGCATCCTGCCTTCGTGTTTGGACTTCGCGCTTCGCATCCTGCCTTCGCGCTTCGCATCCTGCCTTCGTGTTTGAACTTCGCGCTTCGCATCCTGCCTTCGCACTTCGCATCCTGGCTTCGTGTTTGGACTTCGCGCTTCGCATCCTGCCTTCGTGTTACCAAACCACATACCTGAAACAATGCAGCGATGTCCCTTATCGGCCACCATAAATATGTGAGTGGACACGCATCTTTCAATCTGTGCTGATGCCACCGTACGGTGAGTCACGGTTTATAGCTGAGAGCTGTAAAATCCCTACAACATTAATGCGCGCCATCAGAGGACATCGACGGCATCGACCGGGCGGTGGCGAATTATATATTACCGTTAGATAATGGATGAACCACAGGAAACGCCTCTAGATGGCGCCGATATCAGTGGTATGACACCCGATCGATATTAGTTCCGACACTAATATGCCATTATCTTCAATAACAAGTTCATCGGAAATATTAGAAAAAACACGGCTTTATGATTGTCAATGAATATATGAATCATTTTGTCACACACATATTGTAACGGGCTTGTTGTACCGATGCACAAGTAGTGTCTGACAGGGAGAGTTTAGGGGAGTGGTTATTTTCATGGACTATTTGCATTCAATTTTTGATGACAACACCTTCTTAATAATCAGTCTCACGTATTAATTTAGTTATAATTATGTTTACATATGGACACATTGGCACCGCTCAATATTTGCTCCGTAACAAGTATTCTGGGTGTCGCCGTTCTCATGTTATTCTACAATGATCTAAATGTAAATTAATTATAATTGACAAACGTCAAACGCCGGCGGTAAATTGCGATCGTATTGTACAGTATCCCTGGCGCTGCGTTCCGTAACTTGTGGTTAATTTCGTAACTTGTGGCTAAAGATCTTCACCGGCGGCTAGGGACCGTTCGATCGTCACGCGTTATACATTTCCATGGTGTGCAAATGAACAGACACAACCAAAGCGTGACTGAGATACATTATACTTTAGATAACGGTTTATAAACTCATTTCGATTAAAGAATGCCAGCTGATAAACAAAGAAGTTGTTTTCCATAATTATTTTTTTTTGTTACTAGTTTCATTTTTTTCAATTTATGCATATTCGGAATTGGTGCTGACGAGGTCTTTCGATTAATAACACGGAAATTCTTTTGCAGACGACGACTGAATAAGGAATGTCGGATCTAACGCCAAATCCTTCTAAACTATATGAGCAGTGTCAATCTAGGTAAACCAAGATAATATATCAGGAAAATACCATCTATAGGGGTGACGCTATGAACATTTGGGCGAATGGTTTGCCGATATTATACGAGATAACGAGATAAGTCAATAACGACAAATTCTGCCTTTTCAATTTGACATTGATTGGCATTTAGTTCACGGATACGAACAACATTGTGCGGGTCGGTCTATTGATATTTTCTGTCGCCTGACAAAACCAGACTTTTCGATTGGAGTAAACCCTTTGAAGTTTACGTTTACAACGCACGAGGTCTGGGCATGCTGCCTTATTTGGATAATGTTTCTCGGTACAGTTTACTATATCAATCCACATTCTCCTGTGTGTAATTACAATGGGCGTGAATTTAAAGTTGTTTCATCCAGCTAGCCACCTGATTGACTAACAAATGTAGTTTGAAATTCGCACGGGATTTATATCGCCATGGTGTTATAGATATAATATTCCGTGATATGATATCTGAGTCTACTGAGATTGGGACTGTGCCTGCTGGCATTTCCCTTTCGGAAATGGTTGCCATGGTTATACGATTCCAGACCAGTTCGAAGAGCCAGAGAACTTGCATCCTATTTTGAACCAAAAATTCTCTCTCAACACACTCAAATGACAGTACGACCATATGGAGAAGACCTTGTACTGAAAGGATTTCTTCAACGTGAACACATCGTGCCCACCTCGGAGGAAGATGTGGAACATGGACGTTATCATGTATACATTGGGTAATTTGACAACTGAAGTTGACAAGATGAATCATGATCATCCATGGGGAACTCTTAAAAGTTAGTCCTATAGATAATCAAGCTGGCATGTGGTGCGGACCAAACATGGTGCCCGGAAGTGACATGTACCTGTGTAATAACTGGAACATTTGCACTGAAATCCACCATCCGGGGCCGTGACACAACTTCCTTGATTATAGCACACAAACGGTCTGTTGTCACACGTAGAGAAAGAAACGCCAGTCACTGTTTTCGTCTTGTTTAAAAAATCTGCATCTGTAATAAGCAAAAACCCGTCCCCTTAAGTAATGAAATAACGACCAATTCTGATGGAATCAAATTATCCGATAAATATATCATACGGGAATTTTCTCTTTCTGGCTTCAAAATCAATATCCTCAAGCTTGAAAATCTACAACACAAATAGTTCCCTCCCACTCGGTTCACACACGCCTCACCCATACCGATTACATATCGCCACGTATTGTTAACAACACCTTTGAGACAAAAACATTCAGGTGCATTTTTCTTGTATTCCACTTGAAATGTCGAGATTGACAGAAAACTGTTATGAGAGCTTATAGATTCAGAGAAATACAGTAGTTTGGTATTATGTTTGACATTCAATGTAATGTAAAAAATGATGATGAGACGTGGTTGATTCTAAGTGATATAAAGCGATGGTTACCATACAAGTTAATAAACAATCAAAGTTACGCCAAGCTCCAGGAATAATACGAAGCTGCGCATCTGAAAACCCCTCGGCTCTGGGCGCCAGCCATTCATAATGTATTCCATATGAACCACGATTTCAGGAACACCAAGCAGTTACAAATGGCCTCTAAGGTTTCCGTCCAATCAGAGAAACTGGTATTCATTACATAAGTCTCTTGATGCATCAATGACAGAGATAGAGATCATTAATGATTTTGCATAAATTAAAGATGGTCGCCCATCCTTCCCTTCACTCAGAGGAACTGATGTGGTTATATTCATTGCAAGTCTCTTGATACATCGATGCTCCATGCCAAGTTTCATATAGAACACTGATATACATCATTGAAGATTTTGCATAAATTAAAGATGGCCACCAAGGTTTCCGCCCAATCAGAAAAAAACAGAACTGTCATTTATCGTAAGTCTGTTAGAACACTTGAATGGTATCAGAGATATATATCATTAAAGATTTTGCATAAATTAAAGATAGCCGCCAAGGTTGCCGCCGAATCAGGGAAACTGGTTTGGTCATTCCTTTGAAGTTTTTTGATTCATCGATCATCTATATCAAGTTTCACACTGAACAGTGAAATGGTACCTGAGATACACAAGATTAATGGTTTCGCATAAATTAAATTTGACCGTCAAAGTTTCCAACCAATCGGGTCCAGATTCAATAGGGTTCTGGGTCATGAGCATATGGATGTACAGTGCAAGTTTGGTGTGCCTAGGGTAAGTCGTTCTAAAGATATCTTGGTAATGAGAAAGCTGTGATGGTTTCGCATAAATTAAAGATGGCCGCCAAAGTTTCCAACCAATCAGGTCCAGATTCAATAGGGTTCTGGGTCACGAGCATATGGATGTGCACTGCAAGTTTGGTGTGCCTAGGGTAAGTCATTCTAAATATATCTTGGTAACGAGAAAGGTGTGACGGACAGACAGACAGACAAACGGACGGACGTACATGACGACGACAATACCCTTCGGCCAAATTTTGGCCGAGGGGTAAAAAAAACAATATGGTAAAAACTAAATATTAAATGTTTTTAACTATTTACTCTCATTAACTTGAAATGTCATTTTATTACAACAATTTGAATTTTCTACATGTATCATTATTGAGGCTAAACAAGTTACAAAGTAAGGAGTTTCATTACATGTACCTTCCCTTTACCAGAAGTCAATCGAGTGTGAATTCGCTACAGCCCACTGTATTACTGCTTAGTAACACTACCCTGAATTACACCTCATTAATTTGTTAGTATGGTTATATGAAGCTATGTTCATTGGCATGTTAACATAGATATAAATTAAACAGCAACTCGATCCCAAGTGACTACATCTGTTAATGTATAAAACATGGTGAACAATAATGAAATGATGATTACATGTTGATCAAGGTTGATCAAGGTTTTACCCCCAAGTCACTGTAGTTTCTTTTCCCTGGAACTGCAGAAAATTTATTTCACCAGTTAGTTATATCAATCTTTGAAAAATTGTAATGCATCTCCAAATGTGGAATCAAACCATTTGTAGAAAATAAATAAACTTCTTTCCAGGACAGACTTTCCAGCAACTTTCCAGTATTATGTTAAAAGAGAGTATTTGCAGACACAATTGAATGCTCCAAAATGGATAAAGGAATGGAACAAAGATCACAATAAATATCCAAACAAGTAGAAGTTGCATGATAAAATGTATTCGACTGAGCAAATTTTCTGGGGATTGCTCAGCAATCTATTATCATATTTTTTATCATCCTTTGTTTTTTGTGACTCTTAATTCCAGTAATCAAATCTCTGGTAGCTTGAAGTTTTTACAACGAATGATGAAATTCAAGGACTTTCTAGGACTGATTGGTAAAAACAATAAATATCAAACAGGACTGATCGGCAAAAACACAGAGGAAATAGCAAATGTAGGACTTTTCGGGCCTGGAAATTGGTAATTTGACATAGGCCTAATGGAGCGTCGATCTTTGCTCATTCTAGAGGTCAAATTCCATAACTTGGGATGTTAAATGATACCTATATGTGTTCAATTATAATTAAAATCAGTGAACTATTCATGTTGAAAGTTTTCCTCATTTACCTCTGTGTTAGATTTAGGCTTTTCAAAGTCAGGAATATCCACTGCACCTAACATAATTCAAGAACTTTCTCGGTTTTTCGAGCACCTTAGTTATTTAATTAGCACACAATACTGTGAAACACACTTTTCGTTTTAACTCTTTTTTCTCCTTCTTTGACTTAATTTAGTCTAGTTTAAAAATCATTTTCTTCAACTTTTCAAGTAAAATCAAGCATGATCGAGAGAAGGAAAGGAAAAAGCTGGTATCCCTGCTTTTACCATAAAATATGTGAAGATCAGACCCCTCCAAACGAAAAATTTACTGTACAAAAATCAAGTATGCTTGAACCTTTTTTTTCGTTTTTGGTAGGACACTAACTGCAAAAAACCAAAGCTGCTGCACGACTAGTTTCCCAACAGCAATCCACTCACATTCTGCACAATTCCACTTGTGTTTCACAGTTGCATTAATGTTTTTCGAACACTAGACGTTCATGAACTGCCATGATTATGGGGTGCCATGACACTGAAAGTCCATTCTGCTTGTCCTTCGTTTTAGAACCAATCAAAATATTCCTTTATTATGGTAATTCTGAACTGGCAATCCAGGAACCCACAGCAGTAGTAATTTACAACTTAACAACATATGGTACTCAATCTAATAATTGGATCACCAGGAGTGATATTTTCACACCATAAAATCTGGGGGTGATGAAATTAATTAGAACAGGAAGTTGAACATTCAAAATCATGCATATAATCCATTATGCATTATTTCATGATTTTAGATGGTGATCAAATGGTATTTTTCCGTCCCCAAAATTGGAAATGATTGAATATCAAGTTGATACGTCACGATAGGACTGAAATAGTGTTGAAAGTGACGTTAAATCATGTTCACTCACTCACTCACTGAAGTTGATAGGGAGATTGAATTATCAGACGGATAACCGTACACCATGGTATCCAATTTAGTTAAGTAGAGAATATGTAAAGATCAAAGTGGAAGCTGCTGAACAAACACAACAGTCGTCTCAAATTTGACTTGTGAGTTCAGTTGAGATAAAAAAAACAAAGTTTGAGGAGGTCTAACTTTCTCCACAAATTTGTACCGATCTCAGAAACAGACATTTCAATCAGAAAAAGTGTAAATTTCTCATGCCTGTAAAATTCTTTACATATAGCAAGAAACATGGCAGATTATAAAATACTATGGAACATATGTTGCGAAAGATTCAACAGCATGACACAGACAATATACATGTCCAAAGAAATGTTGACAAATATGGCCGCTTGGTCAGATGATGGATGCACATGCAATAGCATTTCTGGTCATGCGACCGGCGATTATGAAAACAACTAAAAAATTCTTGGAATAAAGCTAAGAATCCCTCCTGGTGCAATGTATTACATGTATCATTTTTTCAATACAGACAAAATGCAGTTTGTTTTAGACTTTGAAATTGAACGTATAATTTCTTTGATAGGCATTCAGAAGTCAGCGTATATAACACAAGGCTATATAACAACTTCTTTATTGATGTGGAGCTCCACAGTAAATACGAAGCTGCGCATCTGAAAACCCCTCGGCTCTGGGCGCCAGCCATTCATAATGTATTCAATTTGAAGCAAGACTTCAGGAACACCAAGCAGTCAAGTGACAAATATACAGATTATGAAAAAATTTGCCATTAGAAATGGCCTCTAAGGTTTATGTCCAATCAGAGAAGTCGGTATTCATTACATAAGTCTGTTGATGCATCGATGATGTATACCAAATTTTGTCATAGAGCATTTGAAAATTATCAGAGATAGAGATCATTAATGATTTCGCATAAATTAAAGATGGCCGCCCATCCTTCCCACCACTCAGAGAAACTGATGTGGTTATTCATTGCAAGTGTCTTGATACATGGATGCTGTATACCAAGTTTCATATAGAACACTGAAATGATATCAAAGATATACATCATCAAAGATTTTGCATAAATTAAAGATGGCCACCAAGGTTTCCGCCCAATCAGAAACACCAGAACTGCCATTTATCGTAAGTCTATTGATGCATCGATGATATATGCCAAATTTTACATCGAGCACTCGAACGGTATCAGAGATAGAGATCATTAATGATTTCGCATAAATTAAAGATGGCCGCCCATCCTTCCTGCCACTCAGAGGAACTGATGTGGTTATACATTGCAGGTCTCTTGATACATCGATGCTGTATACCAAGTTTCGTATAGAACACTTGAATGGTATCAAAGATATATATCATTAAAGATTTTGCATAAATTAAAGATGGCCGCCAAGGTTTCCACCGAATCAGGGAAACTGGTTTGGTCATTCCTTTGAAGTTTCTTGATGCATCGATGATCTATACCAAGTTCACACACGGAACAGTGAAATGGTACCTAAGATACACAAGATTAATGATTTCGCATAAATTAAATATGGCCGCCAAAGTTTCCAACCAATCAGGTCCAGATTCAATAGGGTTCTGGGTCATGAGCATATGGATGTGCAGTGCAAGTTTGGTGTGCCTAGGGTAAGTCGTTCTAAAGATATCTTGGTAACGAGAAAGCTGTGATGGTTTCGCATAAATTAAAGATGGCCGCCAAAGTTTCCAACCAATCAGGTCCAGATTCAATAGGGTTCTGCGTCACGCGCATACGGATGTGCACTGCAAGTTTGGTGTGCCTAGGGTAAGTCGTTCTGAAGATATCTTGGTAACGAGAAAGGTGTGACGGACGGACGGACAGACGGACAGACGGACAGAGCACTCGAACGGTATCAGAGATAGAGATCATTAATGATTTCGCATAAATTAAAGATGGCCGCCCATCCTTCCTGTCACTCAGAGGAACTGATGTGGTTATACATTGCAGGTCTCTTGATACATCGATGCTGTATACCAAGTTTCGTATAGAACACTTGAATGGTATCAAAGATATATATCATTAAAGATTTTGCATAAATTAAAGATGGCCGCCAAGGTTTCCACCGAATCAGGGAAACTGGTTTGGTCATTCCTTTGAAGTTTCTTGATGCATCGATGATCTATACCAAGTTCACACACGGAACAGTGAAATGGTACCTAAGATACACAAGATTAATGATTTCGCATAAATTAAATATGGCCGCCAAAGTTTCCAACCAATCAGGTCCAGATTCAATAGGGTTCTGGGTCATGAGCATATGGATGTGCAGTGCAAGTTTGGTGTGCCTAGGATAAGTCGTTCTAAAGATATCTTGGTAACGAGAAAGCTGTGATGGTTTCGCATAAATTAAAGATGGCCGCCAAAGTTTCCAACCAATCAGGTCCAGATTCAATAGGGTTCTGCGTCACGCGCATACGGATGTGCACTGCAAGTTTGGTGTGCCTAGGGTAAGTCGTTCTGAAGATATCTTGGTAACGAGAAAGGTGTGACGGACGGACGGACAGACGGACAGACGTACATGACGACGACAATACCCTTCGGCCAAATTTTGGCCGAGGGGTAAAAAGGGAAAACATGAATCATTTACACTGAACGAGGAGCGAAGACGTATGTGCCGAAAATATGTCCCGTTTCAGGAAATTCTGGCACTCTTCCATTCCATTGATTTGTTTCAGCTTAAAACTGTATTTGAACCGAGTGCATCCCTCCAAATTATACAACATGCAGTTTTTCGTCCTTACCTGGTAAAATACTATAACGTAGAGTAAAACCAGGGGCAACTACAGTCCCGATATTCCCGGTCTTAAAGCGGATGGTCACTTTGTGGAGGTGAGATTCGAAAGGGGCCTCACGAATCACCATCGAGTCGTTGGCCGTCGATGAAGAGGAGCACAGCGGGATCTTTACGGTAAAGTGATGATCGGTCACGACATCGTCGATTATCTCCATATAAGTATTGTTACAGGCCGCCGTGTTGATTACATCTATGGTCAGTGGCTGTAATGAGATGACGTGACCAAGCGGGGCCTGGATAATAATTGTTTCTTCCACCTCATTAACGTTTCCGAGTTGATGATTAACGCTTCTCAGAATCCCGTCCCGCTTGTCAGTAGCCTGTAGTACCGTACTGATCCTAGCGTTGTCTCCATCCACTGCAATTATAGAGACCAACCGTTAAAATGACCAGGTAATTCCATTTCCCTGCGTCGATGATATTCATTAAGAGAAAATGAAAGTTTGTATCGGCAGGATATATGCAGCACTGTGTTGTTGGAGAGCAACCTCCTTTGAGGGGAAAATTACAAAAAGGTAGAGGATTTAAGATAATGGGTTATGGGAACCGTAATATCTCATTAATGGTTGACATGCTTCGGCACGGTCCCTTAACTGGAAAACGGCTCCAATCAGGTGACGGTTAAACGAAGCTAGTTTGTCTCGGTGCAAAGCGCCGATGATTTCTACACGTGCATGGACGAACACAAACAGGAAGTCGTGTGCGTTAAGAGACTGTATTGGCTACATTCATCTGCCGTTCATAAGGACATTCATTCAACCTTGGAGAAGATGCACATTGTTGTCTGAAAGTCTTTAAGGAAACGTGATACGCTTGGATAATTGTTATCACGAGTTGGTTGAACACACGAAAATCAATACCAAAAATAGGCCTGATTCATTACCGGTATTGAAGCCGCACAGAACAGTTCTTCAGTACTCGAGAAATCGTGACCATTTTTTTCTTCTCCCAAGAAAATAATAATCTACATTCTGATGACGCCCATGTATGCATTTCGATGGCAGATTACAGGCATATAGAGAAAATCCTGCACGTTCTGTTTTCTTGCTTATTCTTTTATCGATTATTTCATCAGCACGAAAAACCTTAGAATCTAGTCTGTATGCCTCAAGTGTTCCGCTACCCGTCGTTGAAATGAATGAATGACAATCCAAACGGAAGCACCTGTTCACCTATCAGATTTATATCACAGTAAACCAATGCCTCAGGTAAATATTAAATGGCATTGGTCATTTATCAGGAACTCCCGTATCTGCAATCTGGTATAGATAGTTGACTGTTAACTGATGATTGAAGAAAGATTCTGAGAAAAGAATGTATCGACTTCTACGCAGGTGTCTTCGCCGCAAATTAATTTGCCCAGAATATCCAAAAAAAACTGGACGCACCTGAAATTTATTACAGCTTACGATACGCGCTATAATAGTAAGTAAATAGGAAAGTTACAGCTCAAGTTTCAACTTTCCATTTTGTAACACTACCTCCATTTCCAAAAAAACAAAACAGAATTCGGTTTGTACCGAGAACCATTTTAGCTGAAGCAAAAATAATAATATTGATAATATGTCAGCTTTACGTCTCCGTTGGGTTGGAAAAAATTTGGGGCGGGCCTATTAACTTTATTACATTCCAAGAAACTGAATCTCCAATTTCAGTTTAGTAAACGAAGCTGTTATTTATGGAAGCCGGATGCGGCCATCTCGTGTTTTCGCATTTTCTCATCTACAATAGTAACGCGAAAACACGACAATGCGAAAACACAAAAACTCGACAACGCAATAACGCGATGCAAAGAAGCGAAAACGCGATGAGAAAACGCGAAACGTTTTCGCATCGCGTTTTCGCGTTGTCGAGTTTCCGCAGTTTCGCGTTTCCGCATTTTCGCGGTTTCGTATTTTTGCGGTTTCGTGTTTTCGTGTTTTCGCTTATTCGCATTTTTGCGTTTTCGCTGCCTCGCGTTTTTAAGGTTCCGCGTTCCCGAAACTTGTAGTTTTCGCTGTTTCACGTTTTCTCAATTTTCACAATGTCGCTCTTTCGCGTTTTCGCTTTTGGCAAGACGCTGACGACTTTAACATGGACTATGAATGGGGATATAAATCGAAACCTATCTACACCCGTGGTAAAACAAACTGTTCTCAAGGATTTTGCATTCCCCAACGAAAATGACATAAAATATAACATTTGGGATATTACTTTTGAAGCACAAGTCCCACGCTAGTGATAGTTATATCTGTAGATACAACAGATAATATATGCTGCCTAAGAACTATTGTCACTGAACACGAGTTAGTTTTCGTGAAAATCGATATCTCTTTATATCATTTTTCATAAAACTGACACTGTATACTTCCATAACCTCGTTTCTATTGCAAATCGTACTACCATCCTCAGTGTTTAGTCTATAGTTATGCCTTTCGCTAAAGATCTAGCTTTTTCTAAATTGAGGATATATGTCTCCTGGACGCTCACTTATTTCCTTCCTCAACTCCCCTTCCTTGGTAAAATATTCCATGTTTTCATTCTTCCTTAGATTTTTTCTATGCTGTATTTTACGATATATTCCATATTTTTCATTTTATCAAGGAATACCAAAAAAATGGTAGTCCGTGTGCTCCAATTTAATTTTTCAATGTATACGTTTAGAACATCTAAATATACCTTATCTCGCAGCAATGAAATTTCCAATATGAGTGTCCTTTTTCAACATTGATTCCCTGGCATCTTGCATGACCGGCATACTCGTGGAGCTCACTTTTATAGCGTCTCGAGACGCGTACTCTGTGGTCCGTACATCGCGGTTTGACCGTTATTTCTTATTGGAGGTGGAGTGAGTATCTAAATGACCTGAGGTAGGCCCTATAAGTGATTAGTCTCATTAGCTAGCGTAACAGTCCCAATGAACCCCATGACACTGCATGACCTGTATCCAAAGTAAACGTAAACAGCAAAAACGCGAAACCGCGAAAACGTGAGGCAGCGAAAACTCAACGAAAACTCGAAATGCGCCGCGAGACAGCGAAAACGCGAAATTGCAAAAACGCGACAATGCGATGTGCAAAACGTTCTCGCGTTTTCGCATTGTCGCGTTAATATTATCGATGCGAAAATGCGAAAACACGAGATGGCCGCATGTGGCTGCCATAGTCATAGCATTATTGAACCATGTCGGAGAGAAAACTCATGATCAAGGCGAGACAAAATTGGATTCCCATATTTTCCAATACAGCTCTTTCACAGAGATTCATTGTCATAGCTTTTTAGATTAGAAAATAAACTAAAACTAAAATAGAATTATTCGGGAAACACAATATTGGTCTCTACATTTATATCATTTATATCATTTCAACCCTACCAGGCACGCGGGGCCCATGCCCTCCTCTCCTACCAAACTTTCTGCTCTATCTCCAGAATGCCAAGAACTAAACAGCTGACACTCCGGGACTTTGTAGTTTATCATATTGGGGTCATTTTAAGCCTATTCCCATAACCTCCTGAGTAGAGGATCGTGGGTAAATTAAAAATGGCGACCATGTCGGGTACCAGAAAAGTGATGTTTTCGTCATTTTTCTTAAAAATTCGTGTTTTTCTTCGAGATAAAGTGGGTAAGAGCGATTTTATTTCACATCGGATTATTATTTACCAAAAACTGTCTCTTAGAAAATTACGCCACTGTGACGTCATCATGGCGGCCATCTTGGATTGTTTTACATTTTAGGGTTAATACAAAGACTCCTATAGAAAAAGCTCAGTTTTGGTTGAATTTGGTCCTTAAAAGTTCTATATCAATGAATCCGTTCAATCTGACATTCACGTCATCTGCATCACATCATTTGCCTTTACATAAATTCCAGTAATTTGTCTCCATTCATGCCATTAGATAATGTTTCGATGCCGCCATGAAGGGCAGATATAATCAAAATTACTCATTTATGATATATGGTAACCTATATGCTAAACGTCAAATTACAAGTGATCAGTTTCAATGACAGTTGCAGAATTGTGCAATACCGAGGGAAGGGGTGGGCTTTCTCTGGCACACTGGAGTAATAGCCAAAGCTCAGTCGGTACACTGTAAGAGTGATTGGGGGAAATCTACCCCAAAACATTTTGTGACTTATCCCAACACTTTTGTGTATAGACGTGACCTACTCAATGTCAATGGGTCCAAGAATACTGGGTCGGAATGAATTTTGACACAATATCGTCAAGAGTACGTTAACCCAAAATTTTCGACCAAATATTTTTGGGTCGACTACCCGTCGACCCAAGTCACGGTGACCAAATAATGTTGGCAGTGGAGAGCAACTCCGCGTTTAGGAGAGGTCGTGGGCAATTCGAATCTCGCACACGGTTCATTCATTCTTTCTCTCCAGAAATGTTCAGCGGTAACTTAGACTTATTAACTCAACTTATTGCCCGAAGTAATATACTTGCGGTATATGTTCAAATGAAACTCTTACCGAAGGTGTACCTAGCTTGATAACCTCTGCCACTGCCTTCGGAATCCGAGTGGAAATGTAAGGTCATGGAGTTTCCTTTTGACAAGTACGTCAGGAGACCACCAACGACATTGCTATCTGAGCACAGTGGTGTTTCAGTCTCATCCAAGAACAACCCCAAGTAATCCGTGCAATTTCCGGTAAAATCCGAAATGGCGAGATCCAACAGGTGTATTTCCAGGTAAATTCGAGATCCACTTGGCGCAGTTATGTGAATATCGCAATCCATGTCATCGAAATATGAAATTGGATTGTTCCAACTTTGAATTGTGGCTTGAGGATAGTCGCCATAGCTTTGGCTACAAAGAGACATGTCGTAACCTCCCCAGCTCAAATTAAACCCTTTCTTTTTCACCGAGTAGTCGCTTTTAAATGTCAGTTTTACGGTATTGCCCATCGTTATGTAATAAGGGTCCGATAATGATCTGCCGCAGTAGGTTTTATTTCTCTCACTCACTGGAATTTCCAATATTTCCAAGTAATCGTACAAGCAATCCTCTTGGAACTCAATATCCAAAAAGGATATGTTGAAGAATATTCGATAATGGTCCGGAAGAACAATGTTTAGTATTCTCATAACGTCGTTTTCGTAGTTTCCATCAGAGTCGTTGGAGCTACTCCATTCACCGTTAGTTTCGGTGCTTGTCGTCTCTGGAAACAACACGTTGGAATCTGGGAATAAAAATCGAAAAACCACAGTTTATATATTTTTTGAGATCCTACATTCATTATGCCGTCAGACCTGGCAGCCGTCAGACCTGGCAGCCGTCAGACCTGGCAACCGTCAAACGTGGCAGCCGTCAGACCTGGCAGCCGTCAGACCTGGCAACCGTCAAACGTGACAGCCGTCAGACCTGGCAGCCGTCAGACCTGGCAACCGTCAAACGTGGCAGCCGTCAGACCTGGCCGCCGCCAGACCTGGCAGCCGTCAACGATCAAACAATTTCGTCAATAATCGAAATACCTATTTCATATGACATTTAGCATCAATCCCAAATATGTATGAAATAAAAGTCACAAGAACACGAGATGGGTTTTAAGGAGAGAAGCGGGAAACCTTTTTATAGCGCATGTATCCACGCCATTGAAAGGTACTAAAATCCAAAATAAACAATACTGAATCAGAAGCCGACTTCTTTGGAAGAGAGAAGCGGATAGCAGTTTCAAACGGTGCCAGGGAGAAGACAAATTGATATACTGGCTGGCATAATTTTGCTGGCGTTTTATAATTGAGTAGAGAAAAAGTCCGGCGTAAGATTACTGGAGTTCAGACGGGTTGCCTCCCTTTGTATTCTGCGTGAAAAACGAAGGGAGGCAACCAGTCTAACTGGAGTTTTATAGAAACGACGAGAGTGCATCACGGGATATCGTCCAGTTTTATAGCTCTTGATTGGTCAATTCAAATTTTTTAAAGAAATTCGCAATTGTCATTGGCCTGTGGACAAAAATGGAAGCAAATCCAACCAATGATAATGCGTCTGTGAAGGTTCATTCCGAAACATGTACAAGTATAGCAGCGAATATGATAAAAAAAAGGTTGTAACTGATATGTCAACGCTACCTAGTCAAGTAAAATATCTCAATATGATAGTAAAATAAATTAAAAACCTTGTTTTCGGCTACAGATGAATCCAAGTTTATCCAAGCAGGGTTTCTCGATGACGGTATACCCGGATGAGCCGCCCTCCCCGGAAACATTCTCATTGGAGATGGATATGGCTTCACATATTCTTGCTGTTAAACGAGAGGCTTTAAAATTAAATAATTCATCAATGCAGTCACATTTCTTTCGAAACACATCGTCATTCGATCCCGAATCAATCCCCGATGGCGTCATACAGATTGGTGGATTGAAGCAATGCCCATATCAATCTCCCCTTTATTTAAATAAATTCTAGATAAATAAAGTTAACTGTAGAAAGAAATGTTCGGATTAAAATTTAAACTGTCGAAAGGTGTCACCTATATTTGGCCATAAATAAAAGCGACTGCATGTATCTAGGAACTATAGTGGGCGATAACCACACCAGCGTTTAGAGCCTACCTGAAGCCGCGTTCAGGGTATTGTCCTTCCAAATCTCCACACTGCTCATATCTTGAAGAACTGGAAAAAAAATGAGTTGTTATTTTACATGGATAAATCCCGGGGTACTCTCATATTCCGTGTCTGTGAAATAGGAGACATTCGAAACGCTAATACGATATATCATTCGCTCTGAATCGAAAAAAAAATGAGCCGAGAGATAACTTGCTATGAATTTTTAGAACCTCCATACACAAAGGAAAATTTACCACTTTTAAAACAGTCGATTGGTCCATTCAAATTTTCAAAAAGATATCCGCTATTTCCATTGGCTTGTGGAGAAATTTCTTCCTGTCAATCACATTTTATCACGCCCAAGGAACCCATACGTCAATCATAAAATGACATATACAAATTTTATTCTTGGACTCTCTTCCATACATATTTCATACAAGAGGACATGGTATTTTCAGTACACACCATACATTTTCCATACATTTTACTTTAAATTTTGAGAGTTTCATACATTTTCCATACATTTGCTATACAGTCCTGAAAATCCAAAGTTTTCCCCATACATTTACCAGTCTTTTGACATTACCATTTCACCATTGCCCATGCATCTTCCATACCGGGTCCATACAGCTTTCATATACCCTATACACCAGCCATACAATTGCCATACATCAATCATACATTTAATTCTGATAAGGGATAGTCTCTGTAAAGGTGCATTGTGTATAAATCACTTCAATGTGTGAACAAGAACTCGATTATAACATTCTCGGAGAGGACTGTCATTATAAATCAATGATGACTCAGCGCTATACAGCTTCTGAGTTTGTGATATTCAGACACAGTCGCATACAACGACGATCCGTTTGATTCCCCTTTCCCACTTAATTCTTAGACAATAACTTTGCCCCGGCGTACACACAGATGCAATGCGGCGTGATTCGTATTCTTTCTCTCCTGCTCATATCTACAGCATAGTGCAAATTCTTAACTATTGATACTGGTATAAAATGATAAGTATGCAACAAATTATTTTACTATTCCAAGAAAAGCCAGTATGCTTACATTTATGATAATTTTGGCAACTTCAAGTCGAAGATAGTCCAGTTATGACTGATTAAATACATTCTCCGTACTATAGCCATAAGGAGAGGGAGAGTAGGAACGAGAAAATTAAGCTGGGAGTCGAGTGTCCGTGTAACCGTTGAACCGCCGATGCGAATCTATTGACACATAAGAAGGTTTGACATAAAATAGTTTCGAATGAAGTTACCAATGAGGAAAACGACCGACGGGGTTTATTTCCTGTTGTTAAATATCATGTTGACTTTTTGTGAGAAGATACTCTATTTCACACTTGTTGGACCAAGATTTAGGACTGTCCTCAATAGGTAGCCAACCTCAGCAACGATTCCCATGTGGTTAGTCAGAGTAGTTTATGCTTCCTACGACTGAACATTTTGAGAGACAAGTCAATGGTATTATTTTCTTTTCTCGGTGTAAAAATAGGAAATGGCTAAGCACACACGACGAGGACGGAATAGAGTCCGATTTCTCGTTTGAATTGTCGTTATCATCCAACACAAGGGAAGCCATAGTACTGTTTGTTGTCGGACACTTCCTCTCAAATGTTTTACTATATATGGACCACACGAGCCAGTTTACCCATTGAGGATTAAATTCCTGTTTTGGATACTCTTTTGAAATAATAACGTAGTTTATTCTCACGTTGATGAGCTATATAAAACTCCTCTTCTTCCGAGACTGCTTGGAGTAGTTCCGCTCCCATACTCCGGCAAATAGAAACAGCATTTGATTGGTCCACTTCAGTGGAAACGTAAAGGCCATGGCATCCAAATCCCGAACCATACCACGATCCGTTGCCACATGATTTTGAAGCTGCCAATTTGATAGAATAAATAAAATAATGATTATTATTGTTCTGATATGACATTTCGTAAGAAATCATTCACCACAAACCGAATTTAAAAGAGACATAGACGTCAAAAACATTATCCTGTCAAGTATTGTCCCCATATCTCTTCCGGCAAGATTTAGTAGAAATATAGCTTATAGTGGGTTGATTACGAATAAAGTATGTGCCAAATCGTGATACCATAGAAGATTTAGCGTGTTCAAGCTAAAACCTGCCCACGTCGTTACATGTGGCTCTGTCTCGACCAAGAAAATTTGATCATGCAGGATATAAAAAAATGTCTATGGTACCCTGTATGGTACCCTGTAGAAAGAAGGATTATGTAGGATACCATAAATACATCCAGCATTCAGAAGGCCGTCGTCAACTGCAAAGATTTTCAGGCATGACAATATCAGCCCCAAATCCAGCAATCCAATAAAATCATGTAGATAGCTTATAGGATCATATGAGATTTGGCCAATCAATATAAAACCCCACAGAAAAAAAAGCCAATACATGTGGATTCTTCACCTGTGGTTATACGATATGGAAATGGCTGCCTTCATCAACCTGTATGGTCAAGTGAAAATTTTCCATGGCAAAAGTAACGAGTACAAAAGCCTTGCATGTCAGTCGACACTCGATACACTTTATGCAACGTTATTGTGCATTTTTTTTATTTTTATAAATTAAGTTTCTCACATGCGTGTCTGATGCAGGGGAAGAAGTCCTTGTGTCGCGTATATGAGCTCACATATGATTCACACGAGTTACACCTTTGTTGTGTATCAAGAGAAGGGTAAGTTTAAACATGATTTGCTGTCAGACAATAGGGTGACTTCGACTGCCAAGTTTAATGAAATCGATTATCATTGATGGCAGCAACAAGTGAAAATTGTGAAAATTATTAAGGAGAAATGATATACAATCATGGTTGAATAGGCCGGAATGGACATCGTTATGAGTCAGCATACCATTATGTCTATATAGTACCGAGTTACAAGCCGAAGACGAAGCACAATCCTTAGAGGGGCCACTCTCAGCTTGGATACCTCACCGGTAACAGTAAAACTATTGATTGTTTTGGTCTTACTTTGAGGATGCACATATGCTTTCCTATCTGAACTAATTGATTGCTTTTAACAGTTGCAAATTAATGTAACGTTCCCAGCAGCATACGCTTGAGCGATTTGGTACTTCCGGTAAACGTAATGGAATACAACAGCGGAAATCCATCCGGTTGTAGGGCCTACTTCAAAGCAATAAATTAAGTGTTTTTCATGTTCGACATTGGAAGCTCAACAAGTGTAGCATCCATAAGTACAGATATTATATATCTTCAATCTCCATTGAAACATACAGAACGTGTAGTATATGGACAACAGTGCACAGTGTATCGACTCGTAACGACCGGCAAATAATAACGTATTGTTTAGATACGGATATCTGAAGAGCCTTCGCCATCAATACATCCCATCAGCCAGGGGAAAAATACTTTTAAGCATTGCAAATAAATATTCTCGTGGATGTTCTAATGACAGTATGCTTCTAATGGTCTGATTTCAACCTTAGATAATGTCATAATAGCTTATATATCCTATTCACCGCGCAATACCGAGATACTGATCCAGCAAATGTAAGAGTGAAAATTCCTCCCACGCGAGCGTTTGAGTGAAAAATGTCACTCAAGTTGAGTAATTTAAACTTCACTCAATATGAGTTATCAACTCAAACTTGAATGAAATTTGAGAGAATTTCACTCAACTTGAATGGGATGAATTCCCACTCTTACTTGAGTGATCTTCTCACTCAAAAATTTTTAGAGGGTGTATTTCTAAGTCCTATTCCGAAAAGACAATATGGAACCCACGGTCTTACGAGGCGAGGAGACAAATGTCCATTCATTCCCGGTGCGATCCATTACAAAACCAGAATTTGTCTGTTTTGTATGAAAGTAGCTAAGCCTTATTTAATCACGTTGTCTACCCATCAAAACCATCAGTTGCTGAACATAACCGCGAGACAATAACTTACCTATGTAGTTCTGGGTAATTGTACAGGTTATTCAATAACACGGAGGATCGATAGAGACGCCACAATACTCTACATCCATTTGTTTATAGCATGTACGTATTTGAAGAAGTAACGTTTATTTGTCATCCACTCGAGCCTAATGTACAACAAAAAGGGTTCATGAAAAGAGAGTTGCTTTTTGGTCTATGAAATGGGAACGCCAAGCGCGATTTGTGTTATAAAGTCATCCTTAATAAACAGGTGCGTTATTATATGTTAAACATAACATCACTTCACCTTCAACAAGTTTAACTGTTGCCGAAAAGCCCCTTGATACAACATTATGGTCCGTACGAAATGTGATAAATAGTTGATTTGCCTCGGACATCTGACGTAGTAACTTTATTCTCTTGTCCTTATCCCCGCAGTGTCTGGTCGTGACCTCATGACTTGTTGATCCGAATGATGACGTCACTTGGACATAATCATAAACACACCTGTAACATAACCAGAACACATTAGCACGAATAAAAGGAGGTGTTGTGTTTACCTGAGAAAATTTCCTCTTGCTGTTACGTTTGTGAGGCCGAAGATTTATTTCTTCAATTCTCCACAAATGTCCATGTTTCACACAGAGACAATAGCCAAGTGTTAAACTGTAAAGCTCCAAGTCAAACGTGACGTATAACAGCGTAGACGGTCGTTTGAAATTCGCTTCCGTATGTTTTGGCCTTTTCGTATACATTTAGATGGAAAATTATAAATATATATTTCAAACATATTAAAAAATCTCAACTGAAATACATAATTATAATGCCAAACCCAACAAAAACCCAGTTTCTAACACACATCAATGCTGGTTTACGTCAGTTTTGACTATGAGCTCTTAGAGTATAAAACGTGGTTATTGTGCCTGTATGCAAAAGCTTTTTGATGAGAATTACAATGTATATTATTTTTTGGGCCCACAAACGTAAAAGCAGGAGGCCAGAAAGATTTATCGTATAAACACTACACCTTCTTTTGGATTAAATATACGTGACAGTCACAGCATCACTGACAGCCCTTGAGAAAACAGCGATATATAATTAACAAATGATCACCTGTACATATCAATCTGTTATTCGCCCCAAGTGAGAAAGCATACTATCAGCCACCTGGTGAAATGGCTACATTCTACATTACTTCATCAGTACAAGATCGGCGTACATTGTAGCGATGTTATTCATTTGTCATATTATCCGACGGATCGAAGACTCGTATCGATCTTGCTAGGATCATTAATTATGACATCTGTGGTCTCTGCTGCAAAACGAAATATGATATAACTAATTTGAATACACTCACTCTTTGGATTCTTCCAAATGAAAGCTATCAAATTCCAGCTCGATTCTGTAGCCCAGAGGAGCACGAATAGCGGAAACACAATTAAGGAAATCGGTGTAGTTTGCCGGATATCCGGGACTCGATATTCTACCGCCAGGCCTATCGGGTGTTAGGTTAATTGTGTTGTTACATGCAGGGGGCTCGTACGTATCTGGACGATCACCTAGAAAGAGCAAGGACAAATTGAAATTGGTTACACAAACAACAGGATGCTTCTTGCCATAATTTTTCTTCATGATTATACAGAGCATCATATATAGTGTTACATGTATATACATGTACAGTGTAAACTGTTTGTTACACACCCCAATAATTCTGGGGAGAAATTGTATGAATTTATCCAAACTACCTTTTTAACCAGACCTATAGGTACCTAGGGATTGCCAGTTCTCAAGTAATTCTGTTAAGGGAAAATTTCAGTTAATCAGTGTGAGATTACTTGGGTTCGAAAGTAATAAGATTCCGTATGCTGTTATTTTGAAGCATATATAGTCTTCTCGGTGAAATGTGAATAATATATAAATACGCACCAAACAGAGCCATGCTTGCAAAATACTGACATCAATAATATATACATACGCACCAAACAGAGCCATGCTTGCAAAATACTGACATCAATAATATATACATACGCACCAAACAGAGCCATGCTTGCAAAATACTCACATCAATAATATATACATACGCACCAAACAGAGCCATGCTTGCAAAATACTCACATCAATAATATATACATACGCACCAAACAGAGCCATGCTTGCAAAATACTCACATCAATAATATATACATACGCACCAAACAGAGCCATGCTTGCAAAATACTCACATCAATAATATATAAATACGCACCAAACAGAGCCATGCTTGCGAAATACTGACATCAATAATATATACATACGCACCAAACAGAGCCATGCTTGCAAAATACTCACATCAATAATATATACATACGCACCAAACAGAGCCATGCTTGCACAATATTCACATCAATAATATATACATACGCACCAAACAGAGCCATGCTTGCAAAATACTGACATCAATAATATATAAATACGCACCAAACAGAGCCATGCTTGCAAAATACTGACATCAATAATATATAAATACGCACCAAACAGAGCCATGCTTGCAAAATACTGACATCAATAATATACGAGAGATCCTGAAGGATCTTGGCGCCCACCATTGTCCGATAATTGTAAGCTTAATGACAAGAGGATCTTTTTGTCCATTGTTACTAAGACGATTGAGTTGTAATTTTGTTTACAGAATTTCAAATCTGAGCGAAAATATCGAAAAAGGGACACTGAAAAACACCAAGATATAATCTTGTTTCAAGATTTCTAGAAACTGTACTTCTGTCGGTTGTTATAGTACAAGAGAAATGAGCAAAGTTAGTCTGAAAGTGAATGTACATGTACGGAGGATCCTTCATCTTCGTTTTGTAGTATTTTTTATTTTTTTTGCACGTGTCATCATTGGGTACTGGAAGCGAAGAAAAATCTCTTTGACACTTTGGCATACTTAAGATTTTATAATTAAGAACGAATGCTAATTCTGTTCTGTTTACTGGACTAGTTTCAGATCTCTCTTTTAAGATATCATGCTCGAAAATAGTAAGATGGTACAATACTTAATACTGAAGGGATCCGGTCCATGCAGTAATGTTGAAACTTCGAATTTGAAAGTGTCTGAATCCTGATTATTTCCCTTGAGTCGAAACATGCAGAGTTTACAGTTGTCGAGTTGTGGCATTGTGTCACAAGAGTGACGTCCCTTCATACACAGGGTGGGGCAGTTCACATGCAACTGCATGGACTAAGAAAACTGATTTAAAATTTGAAGAAATACATTTTAATTCCGAATTATTTGAACTCCTTGATATGGAAGGTGAAGATATGGATATTCTCTATAGTCAATATATAGAATATGCCCCACCGTTTGATCCGCCAACTCTTGTGATGCAACGTCACAACTCGGGAATACCGTATTAATTGGATTTTCGAATCGGATCAAAAAAGGCATCT
>JAVTVY010050248.1:0-22758 GCA_036873755.1 Hanleya hanleyi | reverse complement strand
GCCGGTGCTAGGGGCCATATAGTCATATCATCGAAGTTGCCACATGAACAGGTACAATAAAAGCGTACTTGAGATACAACACATATCACGAATCGTTAGATTCTTGGTATGTGCTTTAGAATAGGTTAACCAGAAGACTATTCTGTGAAGTCATGTGACGCAGTCAGTATGTCGGCACCTCTTCCCACTTCCCTTATATGTGTTGTACTTTTTTCCTGTATATGGCGAGATTCTGCTGGTGGACGTTTCGTCCCCGAGGCCCGCCCCCTGTACAGACCTTTGGTCTTTGATATATGTTGGCACTTGTGGGAAGTTGATGCTGGGTCGACATCGGGCCTTACAGACTAGTCTTTTGTGTTAAATGCCGTCATTTACATCTGACGACGATACAGCTCACCAATCTCCAATGTACCAGTTGTCACAGCGAAACAGCTCACCAATTACCAGCATACGAGTTGTCAGAGCATTCCCATCATAGCTCTCTAGATTTGTATCTAATACCGCTTATGCCGGTGCTAGGGGCCGTGGTCATATCATTCAAGTTGCCACATGAACAGGTACAATAAAAGCGTACCTGAGATACAACACATATCACGAATCGTTAGATTCTTGGTATGTGCTTTAGAATAGGTTAACCAGAAGACTATTCTGTGAAGTCATGTGACGCAGTCAGTATGTCGGCACCTCTTCCCACTTCCCTTATATGTGTTGTAATTTCAAACGACCCAGTCAGTTGCTGCGACACCAACCTTTGATTCATAGTTCATCACCACGGTATGAGCGACAACCTTCTACTGAAGAGGAGCCGTGGAAGGTCCGACCCAGTGAAGACAAGCCCGGGGAGACGAATGCCACTGGTGATGCGATGACGGAGAGTCTGTCAATACCCACAGTTCAGAAGAGCCTGGATATCCAGCCGGACCTCAGCATTACTGCTCCCAGTCATTCGCCTGACAACAACGAACACTTTATGGTCGAGCCCATAAATGTTCCCAGCGATCTCTTACAGGACAACCATCCAGTGAGTGACGACGATCGGGGCCATTGGTCCATGACACGGTACTGCTTCCACCGTCATCGCCCTATTCAAGATATCTACAATTTCCCACTGACCAAACTCACCCGTTTACGCAGCTACGTGGAAGCCATCTTCGAAGATCAAACTACGGCCTTCAAATTGAATGTCGCTTTCGGGTACATCTTACGTCACAAAAGGACGGACCAGTTACGGTATTATTACCCCAGTGCCAACAACCTTGTGTTTGACCTGCCGTTTACCATCATTCACCGGGCGTCGCTAGAGATGATGCTGGCCCAAGTGGAACAATTGGATGCCTTGAGATGGGCACATCGTCAACGCCCCAACACACAATGGGTGGTAAAGAGGGTAACCAATGTTACGTTTTTCCTTACCAAGACGACCAACCACCTCCATCGGGTGAATGCGTCACCCATGCACTGATGAATACCACAACATGCCGTACATACTCTCTATGTCTACATGCTGATCGTTGATTTGAGCTCAGTAAACACTTGTGCCTGATGTGACGATGCGTTGAATAATAAAACATGGTGTTTGATATTTCAATTTGTTTTGCTGTGAACATACTAAACATACCCAGGGCGGCTCCCCCAGCCTGGGTATGATGTAAAATTTGGGGATAATAAACTATATGACAAAAACTTCTTGTTGTTCTCTCATGTGTCATCCTTCTTGTTGTTGTTCTCTCTCCGGGGCTCTTAGAACTCGGCGCATGCACACACGCACACAGACACACAGACGCACACACACACACACACACACACACACACACACACAAACACGCATGAGACGCACACACACACACACACACACACACGCATAAACACACGCATATAGACGTATACACACACACGCGCGTACACACACCCACACACAAACGTACGCACACATGCACACAGACACACACGCACATACACACACACACATACACACACACGTACACGCAAGCACACATGCACACAGACACAGACGCATACACACACACACATGCACGCACACACACACACACACAGACGCATACACACACACACACACACAGACGCATACACACACACATGCATACTCATTGCGCAATGCGCCGCAAGGTCAATGGGGCTCGACATGCGCTTTCATACTACTAATCCATTCTTCACTGCCCCAAAATGCACACTTTCGCTACTACTCGTAATGATGACGTCACTGATGACGTCACAGATGACGCGGACATCCCTCAACTCGGGATCTACACCCTAAGCGCTACAAAATGACACCTCCCACGACGCATTCGGACCAAGGATGGTCCCTCCCTACCCAAACATACACCCACATAGCCCCAAAATGTCCACTTTCGCTACTACTCGTACTGATGACGTGACCGATGACGTCACAGATGACGCGAACATCCCTTAAATCGGGGTCTACACCCCGAGAGCTACAAGATGACACCTTACACGACGCATTCGGATCAAGGATGGTCCCTCTCTACCCCAAACATACACCCACATAGCCCTAAAATGCACACTTTCGCTACTACTCGTACTGATGACGTCACTAATGACGCCACAGATGACGCGAACATCCCTTAAATCGGGGTCTACACCCCGAGAGCTACGAAATGACACCTCCCAGGACGCATTCGGACCAAGGATGGTCCCTCTCTACCCCAAATACCTTCCTTCACTGCCCCAAAATGACCACTTTCGCTACTACTCGTACCAATGATGTCACCAATGACGTCACAGATGAAGCGGACATGCCTCCAATCGGAATGTACACCCCGAGAGCTACAACATGACACCTCACACAACGCATTCGGACCAAGGATGGTGCATCTATACCCCAAACACACACCCACATAGCCCCCAAAATGACCACTATAATTACTACAACCAACTGCGCATGCGCAAATTTACGCGACTTGCATTCAAAAACACGCCATTCTGACTACCCCACACAAGCTTCACATTGATACCTTCCACGACCCATTCGAACCGTGAATAGCCCATCTCTATCCTGATCACACACCCACATACCCCCCAAAATGCCTACTTTCCATACTACGGGCCAGGCTGCGCATGCGCAGACTATTGAGCACGGAAGAACCATTAGTGTAGTCAAGTGCTCCTCCACGAGAGCTTCAAAATAAGACCTCACTCGACCCCATTGGATCATTAGGGGCTCACCTAGACTCCAACATGTCCACCCCGTATGGCCCTATACACACATAGCCATGCACTATAGGCCTATGGGCCTACCCAGGCCTCGGTGACTTTTTTCAAAAATTTCACCGATTCGCTCCGGGACACTTCCTATCGTGTTCTACATGACGAGACGTGAAAAACAAATCCAAACAACCCTACCACAAATGTCGAGAAGAAGGTTTCCCAGGGGGACAAACATTGATCCTATACCCCCAGTATGGGACTATATGGGTGTCCCTGAACTTTTTTCAAAAATTTCACCGATACGCTTCGCGACACTTCCTATCATGTTCTACATGACGAGACGTGAAAAACAAATCCAAACAACCTATACCGCAAATGTCGAGAAGAAGGTTTCCCAGGATGGTCCTATACCCCATATAGCCAGTATGGGACTATATAGGCTATATGGTACTTTTTCAAAAATTTCACCGTTTCGTGCCGGGACACTTCCTATCATGTTCTAAATGACGAGACTAAGAAAACGAGACCCCACAACCTATACCGCAAATGTCGAGAAGTAGGTTTCCCAGGATGGTCCTATACCCCCCATACCCCATATAGGCATTTTCCCGGATTTTTAGATAAAGTCCGTATTCCGTATTTTTTCAGGAAAAATTTTACATACACCCACTCTGGAACTAGGGGGAGATAACTCTATTGATAGGCAAGCCCCGTTAAGCCCGGCGACCTATATACCCCCATACCCCATATAGGCATTTTCCCAGGTTTTTCGATAAAGTCCGTGTTCCGTATTTTCTTTCTCAGGAAAAATTTTACATGCACCCACCCAGCCATCAAATACCCCCTTCACATAGGCTTCACTTTGATACCACATACAACTCCATCGGCCCATTATTAGCTCCCCTAGATACCAAAACGTCTATTTGCATACCCTTGGGCCACCGCGCATGCGCAGAATGCCGATATTTCAACCCCACACCCAGTCCATCAGATGCCCCTTCACATAAGCTTCACATTGATACCTCATATGCCCCCATTGGACCATTAGGGACTCCCCTAGCTCCAAAACGTCTATTTTCATACCCTTGGGCCACTGCGCATGCGCAGAATGCCGATATTTCAACCCCACACCCAGCCCAGTGATATGCTCCTTCACGAATGCTTCACTTTGATACCTCATATGACCCCATCGGACCATTAGTGGCTCCCCTAGATGCCAAAACGTCTATTTGCATACCCTTGGTCCACCGCGCATGCGCAGAATGCCGATAGTTCAACCCCACACCCAGCCCATCAGATGTCCCCTCACATAGGCTTCACTTTGATACCTCACTCGACCCCATTGGACCATTAGTGGCTCCCCTATATCCCAAAACGTCTATTTCCATACCCTTGGGCCACCGCGCATGCGCAGAATGATGCTATTCCAACCCCACACCCAGCCCATCAGATGCCCCTTCACATAAGCTTCACTTTGATACCTCACTCGACCCCATTGGTCCATTAGTGGCTCCCCTAGCTCCAATACGGCTATTTCCATACCCTTGGTCCACACGAGTTGTCTCCCTTGCGTCAGTGCGTGCAGATGGCGCTATGGTTAGGATCGACGCCGTGATGTGGAAAGGGCGTCCCCACACCATCCTGGAGCCGCCATTTTGTTTGTTGATTTTCTGCGGAGATACACGGGACAATAAACACTCGACCCTAGGGTGGTACAGATGCTAGACTGATCCTATTAACATGGTACAACACCTATAGATTATGTTTATTACTAGGACGTCAGCGAAATACTAGTACCCATCCTCCGCATGGCAAAACTGTACAACCCAGAACAAGTCTAGACATGCCTTGATCACGTGATCGTCATGGGAAACCCCCACTGGGGAATCCCTGGGAAACCCCTCCGCAATTACCTCCGCACAAATTTTACCCGGGGGGAACAAAAAAGTAGGTCAATGCGACCTGTAAAGGGTTTTATATACTACTGACTTCCGTATCGAGAATTATTACATCGACGGTCTGAGATGTAAAAGTGCTGCGTGATACGCGTAATTAGTACACGCGTTGCTTTAATTACGTTACTATGTTTTTTTTCTCTTTCAATTCTGATATTATTAT
This sequence comes from Hanleya hanleyi, assembly GCA_036873755.1. Taxonomy (NCBI): domain Eukaryota; kingdom Metazoa; phylum Mollusca; class Polyplacophora; order Lepidopleurida; family Hanleyidae; genus Hanleya; species Hanleya hanleyi. Next base: position 17,454 of record JAVTVY010050248.1, on the reverse strand, counting down.
CCTCAGAGAGCTTGTCGTAAGAGGTGACTAATTGAGGCACCCGTGGGGATCCCGGGTGTGAAAAGGAATAGGACTCCACCCGTGTGGTCTCGGGTGTTAAAAGGAATAGGACCCTACCCGTGTGGTTTCCGGGTGTGAAAAGGAATAGGAACCAACGTCGTGATATGACTGAAATAGTATTGAAAGCGACGTTAAATCATATACACTCACTCACTCACTCACTTTTCTTTATTGGAGAAAGGGCACGTTTGGCAAAAAGCGAGATTCGCCCGAACCCCACCTGGCTACGGGCCTGAGATGTATAGGTGTGAATGTCTAGATTATGTGAAGTTGTAGATGTTTTGATGTTAATGTGTATATGAATGTTTAGATGCATAAATGTAGATGTAGACATGTTGAGTGTACATGTACATACACCCGTCACGTATCTGTTTAGACGCAAACAACCATATTCATCCCATAACATATTCTAGTTTCCTAGATCTAGTATCAGTATCCAGTGATGAACGTTCCAGACCCTTCGTTCTTCTGAAGGCCTCTAGTGCTCCATAAATGACAATGGCACTCAATAAATGAAAATGCTACTCCATAAATGACAATGGCGCTATAAAATGGCAATGACAGTCCATAAATGACAATGCTGATAAAAGCTGGGTTTGACAGTGCAGACGCCTCAGAGGATGCCAAACAGTTTTTTCATTCATTGCCTTATAAGTATCACGGAATTAGAGATGTAATAGTTAAAAACATTTCAAATCCATTTCCATTCAGGACATCCTCTGGGGGAATTACGAAACATTCTCATACAATATCAATGTAAGAATTTTTCAAGCGGCACCATGCAATTTACCAAAGACTGTCAAAGATTTAACTGACTTAATAGTCCGTGAGCTACTAGGGCTCACCTTGCACCCCCCACTACAGACCAAAACTATGTTTTTTATGTGCTTTAGGACATGTCAAATAAGAAACAATTTGTTAACAGTCGATAAACTGGGACTCGCTACCCTTTTAATCACTTTGAAATTACTCCTGTGTTAATAAGTACAATTTTTGTGACAATAGGGGGTAGGGTTACAAGAATAGTCTTATCTTCCATAATTATTATCCAATCTTTATAATGTTGGCCACATATTAGTCAGCATTGATTGCTGCATCGAACATTTACAAGATAATATCACTATTTGTTGGGTATGACGTCACACAGGGACCATACATAGAAAAGTAGGAGTAGTAGCGAAAGCGGGCGTTTTGGGGTGCTTGAGGGTGTGCTTGAGCGATTGAGGGGCCATTCTTGGTTCGAATGCGTCGTGTGAGGTGTTAAAGTGAAGCCCTCGGTTTGTAGACCACGATTTGAGGGATCTCCACATGATCTGTGACGTCATTGATGACGTCATCAGTGGGAGTAGTAGCCAAAGTAGGCATTTTGAGGGTTTGAAGGAAGGTTTTTGGGGTAGAGATGGACCATCCGTGGTCTAAATGGATCTAAGTTATCTTGTAACTCTCTGCATGTAGATGACGAATGGTATGGTTTTTGTTGGAAGTCGCATCGTGCTACTCATGCGCAGTTGAGCAGTAGCAACAAAAGATGTCATTTTGGGCGTGAGCAAGGACATGTTTCGGCAATCAAGGGCCCATGTTTGGTCCAAATGGACATGTTGGGGTATCCTAGTGAAGCTTTCGTGGGATAGTCAGATAGGCGTGTTTTTCATTGGAATTCAGGCCAATCTGCGCATGCGCAGTTGGGGTGTAGTAAGTAAAGTAGTCATTCTGGAGGTGCGCAGGGGTAAATCTGAGAGATTGATGTTCTATATCTCATTCAAAGATGGAGAGTACGGTGTCATCTTGAAGCTCTCGTAGCCATTTTAGGGGTGCGTAGTGGTGTGTTTGAGAGACTGAGGGACCATTCTTGGTCCGAATGGGACGTGTGGTGTATCATATCGAAGCTTTCGCGGAACAGCGTCCGACTGGTCCGGTGTGTCATAGAAGTAGGGGATATGGCTAGCATGCGCAGACAGCAAATAGTGGAAAAGGGGCACTTGAATGGGATTTTAGGTTCTAGGTGGACCATCCGTGGTCCGAATGGTTTGTGGGGTTTCGTAGTGAAGGGCTCGTGGGGTAGCGTCGGATTGGACTGGTATCATCGCACGCATCCTGGTGTACCATATGCACTACGGGCTATAGTGTACAGGGTGTACCACAGGTACGTGCGCATGCCTGCGTTGACATCACTTTCTATCTCCAAGACCTTCAAGCTCCGAATCCAAGAGCTCCGAGCTCCGAGAGCTCCGACTTCAAGAGCTCCGAGCTCCAAGTTCTCAACCGACCCATCCCACAGCGCCGAGCTCTGTAGTTTCTCAAATGGCGGCTACTGATTGGATAAGAGCTCAATACTACTGTCAGATTGCACATTAGCAGAATGATGATACTAGGCTACACACAAGCCCTTCACCACGAAACCCCACACGACCCATTCAGACCACGGATGGTTCACCTCGAGGCTAAAATTCCATTCCAGTGCACCTTTTCCACTATTTGCTGTCTGCGCATGCTAGCCATATCCCATACTTTTATGACACACCGGACCAGTTGGACGCTGTTCCACGAAAGCTTCGATATGATACCCCACACGTCCCATTCGGACCAAGAATGGTCCCTCGGTCACACAAACACACCACTACGCACCCCTAAAATGGCCGCTTTCGTTACCACTCGTACTGATGACGTCCCAGATGACATGGAAATCCCTCAAGTCGTGGTCTACACCACGAGAGCTTCACGATGACAGCCTATACTCCATCTTTGGATGAGATATAGGACCTCAAATCTCTCAGATATACCCCTGCGCACCTCCAGAATGACCACTTTACTTACTACACCCCAACTGCGCATGCGCAGATTGGCCTGAATTCCAATAAAAAACACGCCTGTCTGACTATCCTACGAAAGCTTCACTAGGATACCCCAACCTGTTCATTTGGACCAAACATGTGTCCCTTGATTGCCCAAACATGTCATTGCCCACGCCCAAAATGACATCTTTTGTTGCTACTGCTCAACTGCGCATGAGTAGCACGATGCGACTTCCAACAAAAACCATAACCATTCGTCGTCTACATGCAGAGAGTTACAAGATGACACCCCACATGGTCCATTTAGACCACGGATGGTCCATCTCTACCCCAAAAACCTTGCTTCGCACCCTCAAAATGCCTACTTTGGCTACTACTCCTACTGATGACGTCACCAATGACGTCACAGATCATGTGGAGATCCCTCAAGCCGTGGTCTACATACCGAGGGCTTCCCTTGGACACCTCACACGACGCATTCGAATGGTCCCTCAATCGCTCAAGCACACCCTCACGCACTCCAAAACGCCCGCTTTCGCTACTACTCCTACTTTTGTATGTATGGTCCCTGTGTGACGTCATACTCAACAAATAGTGATATTATCTTGTAAATATTCGATGCAGCAATCAATGCTGAATAATATGTGGCCAGCATTATAAAGATTGGATAATAATTATGGAAGATAAGACTATTCTTGTAACCCTACCCCCTATTGTCACAAAAATTGTACTTATTAACACAGGAGTAATTTCAAAGTGATTAAAAGGGTAGTGAGTCCCAGTTTATCGACTGTTAACAAATTGTTTCTTATTTGACATGTCCTAAAGCACATAAAAAACATAGTTTCGGTCTGTAGTGGGGGGGTGCAAGGTGAGCCCCTGTAGCTCACGGACTTAATAATCACGGATACTGAATCTCTCCATATGCTCGGGCGTGTTATAGGATATTGTACAGCATACCACCCTCCCACTCCTCATTTCTCTCTGTTTAATCTGATCTGATACCCTACTCAGTGCAATATGTAAAATACTGTATACCGGGTCCAAGTTAAGGAAAAAGTTGAAATGTGTATTTTGTTTTGTTATACATAAAGTTTCCCGCCGTCGCAAGTTCACAATGTAGGGAGAGTGATTCATAAGTTGTAATAACTTCTCCGCAATCCCATTACCCATAAAGGACAATAAATACGTTTAAAACAAATAAAACAATAAAATGTCAATGGCAAGGTGTTGACCAATGTTAACACTAAAACATGTTGATGAGGCCAGTTCAACACCAAATAATAGTGTTCGTCAACACCAATAAAGGGGCATATTCGTCATGTAAAGAAAACACAATAGGTGACTACACGTTCACTCTCAGAAATATTCAGGGAATAATCCTGAATAGACCAGGCTGCACATTCACAACTCAATTTCAGGGATTCTAGGGATAATTTCCTGAATTTCAGAAAATGATCCCTGAAGGAGAGGATTTTTCCTGAAATCTAGGCAAATTTACCACACTGATTCGTAAGTTCCTGAGCTTTTCAGGTACGTAAAATCCCCTAAAATTCAGGTAATTTAGCTTTAATTCATGGATGATATACCTGAATTTCAGGGAATTATCCCTGGATTTCAGGTAAAATCCCTGAAATTGAGTTGTGGATGTGCAGCCTGATCTATTCAGGCTTATTCCCTGAATATTTCTGAGAGTGTATTGGTGAACTTGGAAAAGCTACCTGACAAGCTGCATTTCACACGATGTTCCCGGTTTGAAGATTCTTACATGACGAACTGCCCAATAAAGGGTGTTGAAAAGGGCTCAACACCATATTGTGCTCACTGATAAGTACTAATACTGGCTCAACACCATTTTATCTTAGCCAACACCAATAAAGGGTGTTGGAGACATGGTGTCGGTCTGAGTTCAACACCATGGTGCTCATCTGTGGATAAATGTAGCTAAATAATATATAGCCCTCATCTACGACGGTCCCAGTCACCTCCAGCGAGGATTTTAGATAATTTTATTACGAATCACCCACCTCTGAAACTGCCGTACATCTAATCTCTATCCCCTCCTGCGCACTATTTTAAAATCTTGCGCACTATTGTAAAATAGTAACACTTATATCGCCGTCTGAATTTTCCAGTCGACAACTTCCACTCTCTACGCGCCATGTTCAATTGCAAACGGCCCAGCACACATATTACCGTCACGTCACCAACATGGCGCGTAGAGAGTGGAAGTTGTCGACTGGAAAATTCAGACGGCGATATATGCGTTACTATTTCACAATAGTGCGCAAGATTTTAAAATAGTGCGCAGGAGGGAATAGAGATTAGATGTACGGCAGTTTCAGAGGTGGGTGATTCGTAATAAAATTATCTAAAACCCTCGCTGGAGGTGACTGGGACCGTCGTATAGCCCTCATACTAGAGGGCTATTATTATTTAGCTAGATAAATGGCAATGTGACTCCATAAATGACAATGGTATTCTAAGCATGCAAAAATTTCTGCAGGCCGACAGACGCCACAATGACTTCGCCCCCTTTCACCCCCCCCTCCCCCCGTCCCGTCTTCAGTAGTCATGTCAGTCATGTGATCTCTTGACCTAGAACAACTGCGCTGATGGGAAAATACGTCTGAATTTCTGTGCTTAAATATTCGCTGATACCGAGTGTAAAATATTTAAACTATAAGCGTGCATAACAATAAATATATTAATGGATAGATCAGTGAAATTCTGTTTAAAATCCGTGCTTTATTTCACTCAATTAGAGTCCCGAGTCCTTCAGTGGGTACGGTTTGGTCGAATGCACTGACATCGCGGACCGACCATGTTTGATGGTAGATGAATGCGTATATTTCTTCAAATTGATTCTTTTTAAAACTATCTTTCCTTTATATTTATTGATGTTCATGTTCATCTGCCACAGGGTAGACAACTACATGTGGTATTTTCGAATCTATTGTCACGATCGCCATGGTCGCGGTAAAAAAGTGATCTGATTGGCCAATATACAAAGGATGTTGCTTTTGCTGATTGGCTAAAAAATACAGTCACATTCACCTTGAACACGATACAGTGCTCAGGTATACCAGTGGTAAACATACCCCTGGGTTTAGCGAGGATGTCCCCCCCCCCCCCGTCTTTCAACTTTTAGTCGGCCGTGGTCAATTGCGACGTTTCGGAATCAATCGTCGTAATTCCTTGGACATGGGTTGGATTTTGTTTTGAAATAATTTCTGTAGCATTTGAGATTCTAACGATAGATTGTACAGTTGTACGTGTACAATACTCACCTTACCCTTTGCTCTTCGTGAACCTTGGTCATTGATTCTTAAACTTGTCGATAGGGACTTTTCTCTTCAACTGTGGGGGTTACACTGGTGGATTTCCAGGAGAAACTTCAGACGACATTTGACCAGCTCGGTCTCGTCATGGTCTTCTGGTTTGCTCTGGTCGTAGTGGGTTCGCTCGTGGGCTGCCTGGTCCGAGACAAGGGCGGGGTCCAATCAGAGCTCATACTGGCTGTCATCTGTGCTGTCTGCTCCTTCGCTGACCTCCTCAAACCTTGGTCAACGTCGCTTCCATTCTTTGGTGTGATGAATGCCCTCGAGGGATTTAGCGTAGGATGTATGAATACTGGTGAGTACGGCGGCCCTTAACTATTTCCCATGAAATCAACTGAATGCTCAGTGAATTTTCTGCCTTTCGGCGATCTGCCATTCCTTTTTAACACTGTTTTTAGAAGAAACGCCCAAAAACACATAAAATCTCAAGCCAAAACTCGAAGAAAATCGAAGAAATTGTTTTTTGACGAGAAAGCTGAGTAAAAACGCAGAAATAGGAGAGAATTAAAATAATCGCCTTTCTTGGAAAGCACGGAAATTGTTTCCTCCGCAGTGGAAATATTTTCCCCGACGTGATATTTCCTCCGCGGAGATATGTGCTCCGTGATGGCAACCATTTCCACTTCGTTGATACTTTTATCACCGCAGATGAAATAGTTCCACTGCGGAGAAAATATCATGAAATATTTGGATGATTATTATAATCCTAAGTTCATGTATACCTTCTTTGAAACTCAGTGTTTTCTAATCAGTATAATATACGGTAATAATTTGCTAACAATGTGTCTTTTTATTCCAGTTGCCAACGCCATGTTGTTGAACATTTGGGGTCAGAAAGCTTCAGCACCACTTCACGCCTTTCACTTCGGATTCGGGCTTGGAGCATTCCTTGGTCCGCTCTTAGCCAAAGATTTTCTGTCGGTTCGATGTCCAACGATGTCCGTTAACGAAACAGCTAGCAAATTCCAGGCAAATGCAACAAGGACGCGAATATGTGCCAACTCTACTAAAGAAAACCCAATTATTCTGACACCTTCAAGACTTGAAATCCCGTTCTCTATTATTGGTGCCCTACTTTTAGCCTTATCAGTCACATTTTTTATATATTACCTCCTTGGAAAATGTTTTGCGCGCTTCAGGCAGAATCACGTCATGGAATCAGCCGTCATGTTGGATCATGGGAATCAAGTCGCCCTGGTGAAGCAGGAACCTTTGCTAAGTTTCAAACTTCCATTTGTCATTGGAATATTCTTTCTTTATTTCTTCATCAATTCTTTCGAGGGAGTAGTTTACTCTTACCTATTTACTTTCGTCTTTGAAAGCGATGTAGGTTTCGATAAACCGGAAGCTGCTTATCTGTCGTCTGCCTACTGGGGTTCCTACACGTGCAGCAGATTTGCCGCGTCCCTGATCGCCCATTTCGTCTCCGTGAAAATAATGATATTTGTCGAGTTGATAGGGAATGTGGGAGCTTTAGTTGGATTCGTTCTCCTTGGATTCAAATACAAAACTGCAATGTGGGTATTTGCCTGTTTGATGGGCGTTTTCGTGGGCCCAATTTGGGCCTCAGGTATAGCCTGGGCAGACAGGTACGTTAGAGTCAAAGCGCACGTTGTATCTGCAACCGATGTGGGCGCGGGGATAAGCGGAGCGTTGTTCATGTGGTTGGCGGGTCACTTCGTGGAGCTTGGGACGAGTGTATCATACATTTACGTGGCCATTTCCACAAGTGTAGCCGCATTATGTTTGCTCATTGCGATGCAAATCATGGGACACAGACACGGCGATCGCTTCAATAAACTATGTTGATTCAAGTTAAAGGAGAGGATTAGGTGGCATCGTCTTCCATTTACGCCATGCTTTCCACACATTCTGGTCTCTGGTGAGCCCAGGGTCGCTCACTCACTGGTTAGGCCCTTTACCAATTGTCCGCCAGTAAACCATTAGTTTATTTTGACATTTGAATTTTATCGGCACACATTTGGACAGCCAGAGTAGATCTCAACGTAATCCACCATCGAAACACTATGTGTTATGATCATGTGAGAGCAGGGATAGATGGCGCAAACATCAGCTGTTCTGCCATGCAGTTGTGCCATATCTCGAGGGCGGATTACAACGACATCAGCTGGCCAAGGCTATTCCACTGTGTTCTGAAAACATTTAGGCTACATATCACAATAAAAATCAAGAAACTACCCTACATATTGACGGTACCGAGATTGCCACTAGGCCTACCACAGAGCCGAGGGGCAGGTTACACCCAAAATGATTTTTGCATCGTGCTTCATCTCGGAGAAGACCAGCTACAGCGATTCTCCATGCATATTCATACCGGGGTGAGTGAGTGAGTGAGTGAATATGATTTAACGTCGCATTCAACACTATTTCAATCATATCACGACGTTGGTTCCTATTCCTTTTCACACCCGGAAACCACACGGGTAGGGTCCTATTCCTTTTAATACCCGAGACCCCACGGGTGGGGCCCTATTCCTTTTCACACCCGGGAACTCCACGGGTGACCCCGTTACTCGCATCTTACGACAAGGTCTCCGAGAAGCTGAGGCCTATTCTTACCATGAAATGGAGTGTGCACAATGACACCCAGGTGTCATTCCCGTGAGCCCAACGGGGCATATACAGTGTTTGGGGGAGTTCCGAATCACTTTTCACATCCAGGCTGCTAGCGCTCGTTCTTTTACGAGGTGAGAGCGACTGTTGGTCTTATATTCTAGGGAAATCTGTCGTCTATAATTGTATGTAAACAAATCTTCAATCGGACTTGTCAATCGATGAGAAAATAACCTCCACTTCAGTGCACCAGCGCGGGCAGTTGCGAATCATTTTGGTGAGTTGCGGATCACGCCATCTAGCGGCCGTTACAGGCACTGAGAATGAAATTTTTATTGGCTTGATCTGCTAATCATCCATAGGCCGGTGAAGCCCTGGAGAAGATTTCAATGTTGCCTTAATTCTCCCCGCCCTTTGAGCGAATTTTTAACTGTTGAAGTCCAGGCACAAATGACACGCAGATCTAGCGTCGAAAATGTTCTGAAGTATATTTATCTTGGAGCGAGCCTACAAAATTGCATTGTAATCTCAATTTAATTATTTTTTAGAACATTTTAGGATACGATGTCTGGCAATCATGGAGGGTGGGCTAGTGAACTTTCCTGTACTGCTCCAAAACGACAAAACAGAGGAAGCGGGAACTTCGTGACTTTAAAGCTTATCATATATTGGGGGCATTTTAGGCCTGGGCCGAGCAGAAGATCATAGGTAAATTCAAAAGGCGGCCGTGTGGTATCTCAGAAATTCGTTTTTTCAGCCAGCTCTGTCCATTTCTTCGAATTTTTCTGGCCTAAAAGGACTAGAAAGTATTTTATTTGGACAAAAGTAGTTATTCTCTACTTTATTTGGTAGTTTATGAAAGAAAATTCGGAAAATTAAAATTCCGAAAAATCGGCCCAAAAAATAGTCGACAAATGGCTGCCGAGATGACGTTACTCGACGTCATCGTAGCGTTCATCTTAAACTTTGTTACTCTTTCGGGTAGAGCTTGAACAAAAGATACTGTGTGTTATGTTGCAGCGCTCTAGCCTTATGGGTAGCGAAAATATATGGGTTGACTCCCTCCCCCCCCCCACCCACCCCTCACCTGCGATACACCCCAAATTTTCCAGACCAGATAGTGTTAATAAAGGGACATCCAGTTATTGAACTCGTAGAAACCTCGCTCAGTGATAAACAATTTTATTTATATAAAACTTTTTATATTGGAGTAAGAGATATATCTGAAATTATTGAATATGATGATGTAATATCGAGAAAATGATTTGTTCACCAAGGTTTGGAATGATTCGCGTACATAGTTCCGGTTCAGGTATATTGTCATTGATTCATTTTTTGACAATGCCATGGATTGACCAATATTGAGCCAATATCTTAAAGTCGGTTTACACCTGTTGTATTAGTTGTGAGACGGTCCCTTATTCACCGATTTCAAGTTATGAACGGCGCTTATTTCTTTGATTCGGAATTGACATCTCCATAGCGCCATTATATTACAATGCTGGTCAGTTAACATTTATCGCAAATCACTAGATATTTTGTTTGGCCATTTAGCAAGATTCTGTCACTTAAATAAATACTGAATATACCGCCTAAACCCACCTTATTTCGCGCAGATTCACTACTGGAAAAATCGCGCGTGTTTTTCGACTCGGTGTCAATTTGTCATTGCACAATACCGGAAGCATTACGTTGCCGAATTGACCGGAAAAGAAACAATGCAGGTCGGTTGTTTGACATTCATTCCAGTCCACGGAAACAGACGTTCCGATAAACCTAAAAAGTTTTAATCGGATGCTTTACTTCAAGAAATATCAGGCATTAATTAGAAAAGTGATCCGCAACTCCCCGTGATTCAGAACTCCCCCAAACACTGTACTTCATAGAAGTGAATTGCGTTGTGTAATACTTCTTATTTATCTCTCTACAATAGTCGATCTTCATAACTCAGAACGTTCTTGGTCACTTTGTAAATCAAAAATAAATTGCTGAAATTTTTATACACATCCCGTGCCGTCGCCATGGTGATGTTGATTCTATGACATCTATTCCGCCAGTTGTGGCCCAGAAAAATGGTAGATTAGGTCACCTCAACTTCTAATATGTTTGAAGGCAGAGGTCATGCTTTCTGAGGTGTCCGTTGTCCGAGGACATCAACGCATACATATTATCTCATTAACAAATGTGATCAGATAAAGCTAACCAAGAAAATTTACCACAATATTCCCACACACTTTTAGGTGACATATTTGACTTGCTGTCTGAAATCGAGGTCAAATTCGAATTTGCATAAGGTAAACCTGGGAAAAAACGTTTGTCGTTTTGGCAAAGGAGTTTGCGCAGCCGATCTGAAAAATACAATACACAGTACAGATGGTTAACGTGATGAACGTTGAAACCTGCATACTAAGGGGATGTGTCAGATATAATTAACAATGGCCTACGTTAATAGTTTGGCACTGGATATTATGTATGATTCTGAATAAATGACTGCATAACAACATTCTGACGTATTTGTTAAGTTTTGATGCCTGGTAGGAGTAATCTTTAATCGATGTGTATACATGTTGGAACCTCGTATGTTTAGATGGAAACATGGCCCCAGAACATGTGAGGTAGAAGTGCCAAAAATAAAATATTACATATACAAGAAATTGTTCGGTTGGCATGAAGTACAATATTATATTTTATTATCCCTCAACCTAAATCGTAGCATTTCCATTGGTCAGTTTACTAGGGTGTAAAAATCCGTACACCCGGATCTTTCCATGTCAGCGCCCGACCGGTCTGACCGATCACGTGACCAATCACCTCAATGCGGTATACTGATCCATGTTGAACGATGTGGCCGAACGGTGCTTCTAACGGAAGGGCTCCCAGGGGATAAAAATTCATGATTCACGTGCGAAAGCAGACATGGCGGATCTCCACTTCAAGACTTTCAACTTAAAGTTTCCACTATTTCTGGCGTGAGATACCATAATATTGACCAGAATACCATCATAATCTGAGTATTCTACTTCTCGCATGTCGAGAAAATAAATATAACGAACATGAAGCGTTTTCTGGCCACGCGAAAATTATGCATAATCGCTACCGAACCAGGGTCGGTGAGTTGTGCGCTTTCAAAGATCATTTTCCGAAATCAACAAACAATATTATACACAACCGTTGTTATTCGATGAAAGGAAGTCTTGTTGCATCACGTTCAATCAATCTTTTAGACACACATACCTTGTAAATGGTTATATTTAGGGTCAAAATTGAACACTGTCACAGCTCGGCGTCCGTGTTGCGCGTCTACATTACTCGCGCAGACAACGCGTTTTGTCAAAATGGAGACCGGTTTCGTAAATGGACAGACACATATATGCTGAATTTCCGTGTTAAAGTTTCTATAATTCGATATGTTAATCAAAAAATGCTTTCGGGATAATAAATTCGTTATTCAGGTTTTTCCCAGGGTGTATGAAAAGTTATGACCCTCCCTGAAACTCATACACCCTTCGGCTGACGCCTCAGGGTGTATGAGTTTCAGGGAGGGTCATAACTTTTCATACACCCTGGGAAAAACCTGAATAACTAATAGTATACTATACTCAGAAAAGTTTCAAGGCACTGAGTCTCATCACTCTCGAATAACAGGGCGTGAAGTCGTGCATTTGTGCAAAATAGTTGATTTTGAGGTGAAAACAATTCCTATTGTTCTCTGTAAACATATGAAGATAAACGATAACCAGAACCAGATTTGGTCTACGACGACGTATTTGAACAGCGAGTATGCTATATCAAGCTGGTTCTGGTTATTGTTTATCTTCATATGTTTTTAGAAACAAATATGAGATGTTTTCACCTCAAAATTGGCGATTTGGGACGAATGCACTACTTCACGGCCCTGTTATTCCAGATTGTATGATTGTCTTTTTGAATTTGGTGCTAATTACAAGCGTCTAGTCCGTCGTTCATAATTCAGCCGTCGTCCATTAGAGAATATCCGCGTCCATAATCCAAAGACCTATTCCATATTCCATATAACAGTATTAGCACCAAATTCAAAAAGACAATCATAGTATACATAAACATAGGCCTGTTTCCTGCAAGAGAGAAGCGGTCAACAGTTTTCAATGATGCCGGCAAGACATCATGATGTTCCAAAAATATCAAATCCGTATCGCTGATCAGTATTCTTAATCCATAATATTCGTTGTGAAGTCGTCATCTAAAGAATGATGTATCTCAGTCACGCTTTGATTGTGACTGTTCATATGAGTACCATGAGGATCTTGAAGTACATGGGTTCATACGGCCCCTAGCCCCGGGTTAAGCGGAATTAGACACAAGTTACGAAACGTAGCGCCATAGATCTTGCACGCTACGTTCGTATTTTGCTATCAGCATGCGATATGTATCGCCAAATTTGAGAAACTTTGAGTGGAGGCGTTTGGTGGAATAGCCCTGTTTTATAAGTTTCTGTAACAATGTTTTGTGACGTTGATTAAAATCGTCAAATTTAACACAGGATCTAGCAAATGCTACTAAGCGACATATGTATACGCCATATGCAGGTCCCACTGGAATATTACTGTCCAGAAAGGGATAGTTTACGATGTCGAAATTGTAATCATCTCTTTTGTCATAAAGTCGACGAGAGAGAATGCCCGCTTCATTTTTATAGAGATAGAGATCTAAATAAGATGTGCCTGTAGGGCTATCTGTAGTTTCCTTCAAATCCAGTGAAGGTGGATATATATCCTTCACTGCGTCATTTATATAGCGATTATCCACAGCGAGAAGATCGTCTATATAGCGTTTGGTGAATGAGAAGGAACGGGCTTTGAATGAATCGGTTTTTGAAAGCGCCTGCATATAGTCATATTCATAAGAGAACAGATATAAATCAGCCAACAGGGGTGCACAATTAGTACCCATTGGAATACCTATATGCTGCTGATATATTGTGTTGCCAAATTTCACATAGATATTTTTAATGAGAAATTCAAGCAACTCTATAAACAAAGAAACATCCCATGAATGATATCTCTTGTATGTAGTAGAGCTAAAGAATGCTTTATGGCTTCCGACATTAATATATCTACGATCAGTTTTCTTGAACACAGATACTATTAACGAACTTAGACGGTCAATAAGGTCCTGATGAGGGATTGTAGTATAGAGTCGAGAAATCCCATGTGGATACATGTCTGTACGGTATGTGACCTTTAGCATCAAGTTCTTCCGTAAGACATTTTGAGTTTTTCAATATCCACATACACTCAACGCCAGAGTTCTTAGAAATAGTGGCGCAATACCTTTCCCAAAATGCTTTTACCCCCTGAAGGGCCCTCGTCAATAGGGTTGAAAGAAGCTTGGTGGTGCAGCTTCTAGAACCAGCTATGAATCTAGCTTTGTATGGTGATTTATGCATTTTGGGAGTCCAGTATAGTTTTGGTATGTCGTTATGATTGGTTGGAAGACAAATACCTCTCTCCCTGAGAAACTTTTTGTGATTGTTAAATAAATCTTCCAGAGTAAATGCAGTTTGGGAGTAAGTAGACGTATTTGATGAAGATATGTCTACACTCAATTCTTTAACCAGCACCTGGTAATAGTAATATTTACATATGAATATTATATTATTCGGAGCTTTGTCTGCTGGGACTATGACGAATTTACTCTACTGTTATATGGAATATGGAATAGGTCTTTGTATTATGGACGCGGATATTCTCTAATGGACGACGGCTGAATTATGAATGATGAATCACACGCTTGTAATCACTACATTTCGATGAATTAGTGTCAATTCCATGGGATATCTAGACCCATCAGAGCTTCTGAGCTATTTCCCCAGGGCGTTAAAGCGTTAAGCTGGGCGTTGGCGAGCGTTACTATCCTTAAAAGCAAGCGTATCCTAAAAACGCTCAGTCGACGTTCAACCATCAACATGGGTTATACATGCTCTGAGTGCGAACGCATGTCCTCCAGACATTACGATATGATGCAGCACAAGAAGAATATACATGGGCTTGAAGACACCGAGGAGCCCACTGATGCAGATGCTGAGAGTGCCGGCTGGGTTTGAGAGTCCACCGACTGATACCGAAACAAAGTCTATCTACTGATACCGAGAGCTTGACCTCAGATAGTCAATATACGTCTTAGGGAAGCTCGAGTGAGGAGAAACCTAGCTTCTGGGATCGTATTGTGCATTAAGCTATTAATACACATGCAGCGGCGACCGAAGACGCCGGGCAGGATAACTTACAAAAGGCGTACATCCAAATGCGCCCCTGCATCATTGAAAGAGCCATGTCGATCTATGAACAGTATAGCCTGATACTGCTTGTAATGAAAGACGGCCCTACGCTCAGGTCCATCATGAGGACCAAGCGTCACTTGGAATGGGATATGGGGCAAGCATTCACTGAGGCCCTAAAAATGCGCAAACAGCTGTTCCACGACATGTTACCGTTGCAGTATCCTGGCCTGCCCGACGACGATTAGAGCAAACGGATCAGAGCGAACATGATCGAAGCTCGACGCAAGCGGTTTACCCGGGGTGTGGGCGTATCAGCAGGCGTCTGCGCATGCGTGCGATGACGTCACTTCCGGCGATGTCTGGTGACGAAGGCGCTTTCATCAAGGGTCAGGGGCCAATGCTCAAAACATGTGCGTGTGATTGGACGGTTGACAGTGCGTTGAGGCGTTACAATAGAGCGTTTTAGGCGTTATACAAGGCGTTAAGGTGTTAAGGTGTTAAGGTGTTAAGATAGGCGTTATGGCGTTGCGTGAGGATTCCCCCTCTCTTGCCGCATGAATGCTTTAATAAGACACCCATTACGACCCTTTTAGTCCATTTCGACCCCAAAACGTCCATTCAAATACCCTTTTCCCACAATTCCCTGTCTGGGCATGCGCGCCATAGCCTTACTTCCTCTACACACTTGTCCATTCGAACGCACCCCCACGAGTGTTTCAGTATGATATCTCACACGACCCATTTGGACCAAGGATGGCCCACCTTGACCCAAAACCTCAGCTAATGTCGTAATTGCGTCATTATCAGGCACCGCTATTGTCGCAAGTGCGAGATTAGCTGGCAACTCTGCATGCAGAGTTGGCCACTATAATGCCGCAATTACGACAATTGTGTCATTAGTGGTTGCTATTGCAAGCACATGGCAGTGTGACTAACCCCACAGGACCTACGAAGTAGAGTAGGTATTAGGACTCCGACGCGCACTGAACTCTTGGAAATCCCCCCCTCCCCCCCCGACCCAAGTTGAAATCCTGCCTATATTAATATGGGTACTGTCCAAGTAAGAATCAGTGATTTTTATGAAAAATCAACAGAAATTTTCATCAAAAGTAGGTCAGCTCAGAACTTCCTGGTAACAGTCCCCTAATGCAAGTTCATGCCAAAATCAAGGTTCTGATGTCAACGGTTCTCCTTATTTTGCCCACAGAAGGACTCGGATGGACTGACTCACGCACTCATTACCGGACAATTTGCAAACTTGCCGACTTCGTAGGAATATCAAAGATTTAGTCATATATCATGTGAGATATACTTTTGCCTCAAATATTTACTGGTTTCCAGTTGTGGCAATAAGCGTCAACATGCTCGCCTACTATTGTCACAACCCAGTTGTGACATTAGCTGGCGACCCGACAACTGCTAATGACATAACTGTCGTAATTGCGACAATTGTGTCATTAGTAGTTGCTGCAATACTGGCGTATATCCAGAGCTAGAGGAGTGATATCTTGAAATTCTAGTGCTAATTCAAAGCATTATACATACAAGTTCTTGGAGAACTCTTCATTTCCGGACATATTATTACCATAGCAGGATTCTAAGTGCTGTATTTAAGAAATTCTATGGGTGAAGTCATTTTAATCACTGAATATGTAGTAACAAAGGGTCAACAAGAATCATATTCATTGAACATATCTAATTATTTAAATATCCGAGACACAAAGCTTTGTTGGTGGTTGCTATTGTGACAGTTTTTCTGAAACTACTGGTAACTGTTAAGTCCCAAAGGTGACTTTCAATTACGAGTAAAGAATGCAAATGGAATGCAAAATAAAATATAACTGAATTTTGTAGATTGGATTAATTATCTTTCGTTCACTGCGTAACAAAGCCCAAATAATTCTTCAAATGACGTTTGCCCTGAGTTAGTACCAGCTCTCATAATCACCCGTTTGAGACATTTTCCAATGTTTCTACAAGCTAAACGAAAGCCATCAGAAGATGGTGTATCTCCGCGGACCCAGTGTCAGTGAACTGGATAGAAGGAAAACAGCTGCATTTCTGTGCGCAGGAAATCAGTGATGTGCAATACAACACGTCCATGGACATGCGCGTTTCCAGACCGTGACTATAATAAACACCAAGTACATGTATCATGTGAACTGCATCAAAAGTTGTAGGAGTTGTTGATTTGATCAGATATTTAATATGAACTGTAAAGGGCAATAACTCAGTCAGGAAAAATCCTCCGTCAACAAAATAAGCACATGCGCATCTCTGGGCTGTGCTGATAATATTCGCCAAGTATTATGTGAACCATATCAAAAGTGTAGGAAGAGATGCGTTGACAGATGATATCATTTAATCTACAGTACTTTGAACTGTAAAGGGCAATAACTCAGTGAGGAAAAATTCTTCAACGGGAAGA
>JAVTVY010050247.1:0-22744 GCA_036873755.1 Hanleya hanleyi | reverse complement strand
TGTGGTTTATTATCCCTAGGTTTCTGGACACTTTATTACCAATATAGTGTATATGAGTCTTCCAGTTTAGTTGATCATTAAGAAAAATACCCAGAAATTTGAATTGATTTACGAGTTGTATTTCAGTGCCAGATATAAGTAAGTGATATGGATTAGCTGGAGGTTTAGAGTTATTAGGCTTGTGCTTTACCATGCAACAATGCTGTATACCAAATTTGAAGTCTCTAGCTGCAACGGTTCACCTTTGAGAGCGGTCACGTCACCATGTGGATATTTTTCGTTATGTTGCCATGGAAACCACCAAATTCAACTAAATGCGCCCAATTTCAATAGGCTTGTGCTTTACCACCCAACAATGCAGTATACCAAATTTGAAGTCTCCAACTGCAACGGTTCACCTTTTAGAGCGGTCACGTCGTTATATGAATATATTTTGTTATGTTGTCATGGAAACCACAAAAAATCAACTAAATGCGCCCAATTTCACTAGGGTTGTGCTTTACCACCCAGCAATGCAGTATACCAAATTTGAAGACTCTAGCTGGAACGGTTCACCTTTTAGAGCGGTCACGTCGTTCATCCAGCCAGTCAGCCACCCAGCCAGCCGGACAGAGTGACGACATGATCCCATCCGGCATATATGCCGATGGGATAAAAACATATGGCTGAAGAATGAAAGATTTCACTCACTGAGAGAAATGGACCATTTATTACAATGCATCAGTTCGTATGAAATAGGATTTGAGTTTTGATTTAAAAAGTGATGTTGATTGGATGTCTTTCTCTCGAGGTCCTGTAACTTTGAAGGTGTAAAATGATAAATTGGACCGATAGATGGGTCTATATAGTTTAAACAGGTTTCCCCTGGTCCGATAATAATGAATACTAGATTGCTTAGTAAAATAAAACTGGAAAATTTGTGGCAGTATTTCGGGTTGGTGAAAAAATTTGTGTGTCATAATAAGGCATGAGTAAAGATTTAGTTTCTGTAGCTGAAATTTTTTTAAATCAGTAAACAGGAGCGACGTGTGGTCTGACTTTCTAGATAATGTTATCACTCTTAGCGCACGTTTCTGGATCAATGGCTGTAGGTGAGTAATGAAAGTAATTCCTCATAGAACAGTAATTAAAATAGGGAAAGATCATCGAATAATATAAGATATTGTACAGTGTGTTTTTTTTATTCAAAGCGCCTTATATGTGGTTTATTATCCCTAGGTTTCTGGACACTTTATTACCAATATAGTGTATATGAGTCTTTCAGTTTAGTTGATCATTAAGAAAAATACCCAGAAATTTGAATTGATTTAGGAGTTGTATTTCAGTGCCAGATATAAGTAAGTGATATGGATTAGCTGGAGGTTTAGAGTTATTAGGCTTGTGCTTTACCATGCAACAATGCTGTATACCAAATTTGAAGTCTCTAGCTGCAACGGTTCACCTTTGAGAGCGGTCACGTCACCATGTGGATATTTTTCGTTATGTTGCCATGGAAACCACAAAAATCAACTAAATGCGCCCAATTTCAATAAGCTTGTGCTTTACCACCCAACAATGCAGTATACCAAATTTGAAGTCTCCAGCTGCAACGGTTCACCTTTTAGAGCGGTCACGTCGTTATATGAATATTTTTTCTTATGTTGTCATGGAAACCACAAAAATCAACTAAATGCGCCCAATTTCACTAGGCTTGAGCTTTACCACCCAGCAATGCAGTATGCCAAATTTGAAGACTCTAGCTGGAATGGTTCACCTTTTAGAGCGGTCACGTCGTTCATCCAGCCAGTCAGACACCCAGCCAGCCGGGCAGAGTGACGACATGCTCCCATCCGGCATATATGCCGATGGGATAAAAACATATGGCTGAAGAATGAAAGATTTCACTCACTGAGAGAAATGGACCATTTATTACAATGCATCAGTTCGTATGAAATAGGATTTGAGCTTAGATTTAAAAAGTGATGTTGATTGGATGTCTTTCTCTCGAGGTCCTGTAACTTTGAAGGTGTAAAATGATAAATTGGACCGACAGATGGGTCTATGTAGTTTAAGCAGGTTTCCCCTGGTCCGATAATAATGAATACTAGATTGCTTAGTAAAATAAAACTGGAAAATTTGTGGCAGTATTTCGGGTTGGTGAAAAAATTTGTGTGTCATAATAAGGCATGAGTAAAGATTTATTTTCTGTAGCTGTAAAATTGTTAAATCAGTAAACAGAAGCGACGTGTGGTCTAACTTTCTAGATAATGTTATCACTCTTAGCTCACGTTTCTGGATCAATGGCTGTAGGTGAGTAATGCAGGTAATTCCTCATAGAACAGTAATTAAAATAGGGAAAGATCATCGAATAATATAAGATATTGTACAGTGTGTTTTTTTTATTCAAAGCGCCTTATATGTGGTTTATTATCCCTAGGTTTCTGGACACTTTATTACCAATATAGTGTATATGAGTCTTCCAGTTTAGTTGATCATTAAGAAAAATACCCAGAAATTTGAATTGATTTAGGAGTTGTATTTCAGTGCCAGATATAAGTAAGTGATATGGATTAGCTGGAGGTTTAGAGTTATTAGGCTTGATTAACATATATTTCGTTTTCTTGATGTTCAATGAGTGTCGGTTACAGGAAAACCATGTAAAGAGTCTTTCTAATTCTTGTGACATGATATCGAAGACCGCGATTATGTTTTCGGAAGAATATACTACACCTATACCAGGTGCAGTGGACTTCAGGTTCATTATCGTTAACTTCACCTCGTCCAGATTTACCGGTGTGAATACAAAATTGCCAGGGACAGGTGTGCCAAGATAATCTTTAAAATTGGAAGGAGTACTTGGAATTTCAGAATCAAGATTGGGTGCCACTGAGCTAAAATATTCATTAAACTTGTTGGCGATAAGCTGATTGTCCGATATATTCTCACTATTCACTCTAAAATACTCAGGTGTTCTTGTGGCCTTGCTTCTATTCATAAGTTGGTTTAAAATTTTCCAAGTTCCTTTTATATCTTGATTACTCTCATTAAATTTATATTCAAAATATTGTTTCTTCGCCAATCGTAGAATATGGTTAAGTTTATTTTTATATGCTCTGTATTCGAGATGAATATTTTCATCATGAGTGATGAGGTAGAGTCGATATAGTCTATTCTTTTCATATATCGAGTTTAATATACCGTATGTGATCCAAGGTTTAATCATTATAAATAGGGTTAAATAAAGCCAGGAATTTGTCAAGCGCTTCATTAGGGTCTCTGCTATCAGATTCGACATCACTCCAGTCAGTTTCTTTTATTATTTGAGTAAATCTTTCTGTTTGGTCGGGAGTGATTCTGCGACACTGTAAGGCCTGGTCATGGGCTGGAAAACTGGAAAATGATCAGTAATGTCTGTCATGAAAATACCCGAAACGAGATTGTCTTAAAAAAAATGTAAATATATTATCAATAAGTGTTGATGAATTTCGTCGTACTCTCGTTGGTTTGGTAATTTGTGGAACGAAATAGTGTGGCTTTAAAATATCTTTTCTTTCTTGATGACGCATAGGGTCTGTAGCCAGGCAAATCAAATAAATCTCCAATTGTAGGCTTCAGCCAACTTTCTGAAATCCTAAGACGGAAAATTGATGCTTTAAGTTATGGACAAAGCCTGTAATTTCGGAAAAATGCTTGTTCAGACTTCGTGCATTCGTATGTAAAAAGGACAGTGTATTGCTATTAGTAATAGAGGGTGAACTGTTAATTTCATCGAGAAAGGTCGTTTCAGAAAAATACTGACTGATGAATATTAATATTTTGCCAATGCGCAATTACGAAATCGTTATCGTCTGTTAGGGCTTTACAGTGGTCGATATCATTTAACTGAATGGGATTGAAGCAAAGATTATCTATGAAATCAGAGTTTGTGCTGGATTTAGGAGCAGATGAACAGATAATTTGTCCTGGTATTTCTTCATTAAAAATGGGAGATATGTTACAAGATGATTCGATTGTGGAGCGTCTGCCTCAGTAGTATTGTTATTATCCATATTGCAGGAATTGGGTACACACAAACTGGTCCATGGTTATCGCAGTGCTGAACAGAAAACTAGTATAAACAATTTGACAATCAATTATGGACAAACAAACAAACATATATACAGATACAAAATACAGGAATGAGAGAAAACTATGTACATATACGGCTATACATAATGGCAATAGCCAAAACATATGTAATGTGGACGGCTGTCCGCTCAATAAATGTCACTGTAGTGGTGATTATGTAATTACACGGTAACTAACAAGCTGGTGTGGTAGACATATATTCTGGCACTGAATACATTGGAATATGAACGAGCGTTCCCGAGTTTTGTAGTTGAAGAGAGGTTTTGGAAGAGATTTCCGAAATCAGTAAAAATGGATAGATAGATATTATAGTAGTAGTACATGCAAGCCCTGGCCGTGAGAAGTTGAATGCATTGAGGGAGCAGGACAAGATTCATATTCAGATACATTATACCTGGTTTGTAGTTCATGTAACACGACATTAATTGTGTTATGCATTGCGAGAAAAGGAGAGATAACTATTATCCAGATGATTTGCAGCACAATAAAGCGTGTTACATGAGTTACACTCCCGGCACCGCGCTGATATTACATTCATTATTGTGCCCCGGCAAATACCTTCCATGATGAAGAATATAATGCATGCGCGTACAAGTAGTTCAGATTATAGCTGAATAGCAGATTTGGAAATAACACAACCTGAGCTCGTCTCCCGGTTCATATCTAACACTGTACATAGAACACATGTAGGTGTATAAATATGAAGTTCTGGACATAGTTCATATCTTTACATTAATCAACACTAGGCAAACGCACGATCAGATCACTGTATCTATCACATGAAGGTATATGTATATGCTGCAAAGTTCTGAACAATTAGTTGATCAGATTACACGTGGCTCCAGTATAGTAATTTATCAACACTAGGGACCTGCACTATCACTGTATATATATATATATGCCACATGTAGGTACATGAATATGTGGCAAAGTTCTGGACAACTAGTTGATCAGATTACACGTGGCTTCATTATAGTAATTTATCAACACTGGGGACCTGCAATATCGCTGTATATATATCACATGTAGGTACATGAATATGTGGCAAAGTTCTGGACAATTAGTTGATCAGATTACATGTGGCCTCATTGTAGTCATTTATCAACACTAGGGACCTGCACTATCACTGTATATATATATATATGGTCCGAGTTAGTCATGACTTTTTTCTAATACTATATTTACCATACACAAAGGCAGTTTTTACTGTGATCATTTAATCTATATATATATGTATATATATCACATGTAGGTACATGAATATGTGGCAAAGTTCTGGACAACTAGTTGATCAGATTACACGTGGCCTCATTATAGTAATTTATCAACACCGGGGACCTGCAATATCGCTGTATATATATCACATGTAGGTACATGAATATGTGGCAAAGTTCTGGACAATTAGTTGATCAGATTACATGTGGCCTCATTATAGTAATTTATCAGGACTAAGGACATGCACTATCACTGTACATATATCACATGTAGGTACATGAATATGTGACAAGGTTCTGAACAAATAGTTGATCAAATTACATTTGGATACATTATCTATCATGGGTAAGTAAATTATATGCATAAGGCCTGTTGCAATATCTGTGTATATAATCACATGTAGGTAGATGTAGGACTTGAGGAATGTTCTGGACAGTAGTTCGTCCGATTAGATGTATTCATATGATCTCTGGGGTGATTATTTGTCGGCTCCAAAGACCTGCACTAAGTATGTAGGTACATGTACATGTATTATGCAAACCTGTGTTGCACAATAGTTCATTACATGTAGCGGCATTACTGTTCTATGGTCACAGATAGCATGTCACTGTTTTCGCGGATATCTCGACTGCACATTGTTCAGGGTTGATGACATACTTATCATCAGGTAAGTATTGTGAGTCACATTCACAAGTTCAGAAAAACATACCTAGGAAATGTCTGTGTCGTACTTCTTCCATGCATCTTTAAAGCTTTTGCGTACTTCAAGTCAAACAAGGGCACCTCTCTCTCGTATACGAGTATGTAGTTGTCTCTCGTCTCTCAGTTTGTAGGCGAGCGAAGCCAGTTTGCCGCGTTTTTGTCTCAGAATGGGGGGCAAATCACTTCACATGGACATTTTTCCCCTCTTTAAATTCACCGCTGCCCTGATGAAATCCTCGCGGTCTTCCCACAATACAAAGACAACAATTATCATCTGGCCCTCCTGTGTCGGCGATTCACCATATTTCGGGAGCCTATGTGCATCCTTTATAAGCATCGAGTTTGCACTATGCGACGGTAGTTTGAGATCTTCACTTTCCGTATGGTTTCAACGAAGGAAGTTTCATATCCTGGAATTCCATAAATCAGTAGATTGTACTTGCGGTCGTGCACTTTCTGAGCTAGGATATTTTTTTTCCTAGTTCGGTCTCTGTTTTCGTGACACGGCTGTCAAGCTGTTTAAAGTTTTCCTCAAACTCGGGTAGCTTGGAGAGAACATCTTCGATACGACCATCAATTTTACTTGCTAATCTATCCTCCATATCAGTAAGAAGTTTCTTCAAATCACTCATACTGGCAGGCGGATCGTCTCCAGATTTTTGTTGAGTGGCCATTGTGAAAACCGGTTCAGGTTTGTTAGAGCGTGCACAGCGTTCTTCACCAACAGAGATCTCCGCGGCTTTACTTCTAGTTATAGTCTTTCCAATTTCACCTCCAAAACCAGCGTCAGACTTTTTGGAAGCAGATTTGTCCTTTGAAATGTTACCGGCTGTTTAAGAATAATTCTTGTAAACATTTCCTAAAAGATTTGTGGAGCGGTCAAACCGTGGCCTCCTTCAGGCCGCCATCTTGTATTAGATGACCTAGTTAACTACCCATTCTGGATTGCAATATTCCAAAAGGACGCATACGGCGTAAACGTATCTCGCCTGATAGCGTTTGCTAGATCATGTGCAGTCTGTGACGATTTAATCAATGCCGCAGAATATTACTGCAGAAACTTGTCAAGCATCCTCCTTTCAAAGTTTGGATATCGTACACTAATGGCAAACTACGTTCGTAGCGTGCAAGATCGCTGGCGTTGCATTTCGTAACTTGTGTCTAAATCCACTTAACACGGATCTAGGGGCCGTTTGAATATCATGTGTTTCAAATCTCCATGATGTTCAAATGACATACTCTGGAAAACGACTTGGAAATTCATTTGGATAACGAATAATGGCCAGTGATTAGGATTCTATGTAAAGAACATCATCATGTCTTGCTGTCCGCTTCTCTCTTGTAAGAAACAGTCCTTTGTTTTTATTTCATACACATTTGTATTAATTGGTGTTAACTGTCAGACGAAATAGGTATTTCGATTCCTGACGCGGAAATTCTTTTATGGACGACGGATGGATATTGAATGTCGGAACTGACGCTTCTATTGTTATTGTTATTGTCGCGTGCCAGTTAAGGAATTATACAAAGATACGTCATCAGCGAGTATATTTACTTACTCGGCATTTACTCAGGATGGTTTAATAAAAAACATAAATCGTTTCCAAGGGAAAACGATATTTCACTTATGATCACTCGCATCGATACACCGAAACTGAACAGGACACCATACAAAAGAAGTGGGTCTTCGAAATTGTACTACCACGTTTCTGTGCAGGTTGACAACCGACACCACGGAATACACTACTGTTACATTGCTTATGGTTGGCCATCCCTGCCACAATTCGTCATTTTGTACCATGGTATAAAATATTTACAGGATGCCTGTGAATAATATATAGGTATAAGATGCCAAGCCTGCCATAATTCGTATTTGCAGGATGCCTGTAATTATTATGTACCATAGTATAAATTCGCCAAGGCTGCCACAATTCGTATTTAGCCGCGAGTCGTATTATTCTTCTTCTTATTATTTCCACCCATGATATGCGCTTTTACAAATTTGGTACCGCTATGTCTACGCTTGTTACAAGTTTACTCATTGGTCAAATTTAATATTCTTGATGAGACATCGAGTTGTTTATGACTTACGGGTAAATGATTTTGTACCATGGTACAAAATAAATACAGGCATCCTGTAAATACGAATTATGGCAGGCTTGGCATTTTATACCATGGTAAATGGGATGCCGGCATCCTGTAAATGACGAATTGTGACAGGTATGGCCAATCGTAGATTGCTTGTGACATATAGACACCTGTAGCCCTTACATGTACTGTCTATTCAACGAGATTTGACTATACATGGCGTCAATACAACATGACATTAACAATATCGTTAAATCTGACCTCATATTGTGAAGGGAAATTCTGGGTAAAGGTATATTCCGGTAAGTCTATTCAGACACATAATATAGAGAGAAATCCCCACTGTGACTAATTTAGGTCGGCGGTGTTATCTCGCCTAGTGGCATTTGCTAGGTCCTGTGTTAAATGTGGCGATTTTAATCAACGTCACAAAACATTATTGCAGAAACTTGTAAAACGGGTTAATTTGGCGATATATATCTCATGCTGATAGCAAAATACGAGCGTAGCGTGTAATATCTATGGCGGTACGTTTCGTAACTTGTGTCTAAATCCGCTTAACCTGGGGCTAGGGGCCGTATGAAACTATGTTTTTCAAGATCCTCACAGTGTTCATATGAACAATCACAATAAAAGCGTGACTGATATACATCATACTCTAGATAACGACTGAACAACGTATATCATATGGATTAAGAATACTGATCAGCGATACGAATTCGATGTTTTTGGAACATTATGATGTCTTGTTGGCATCATTGAAAACTGTTGACCGCTTCTCTTTTGCAGGAAAATAGCCTAGTTTGATGTATACTATGATTTATCCTTTTAATTTGGTGCTGATGCTATTATATGAATTAGGTCTTTGGAGTATGGACGCAAAAATTCTTTAATGGACGACGGATGACTATTGAATGGGGGACTAGACGCTTGTATATTAACATTTTCCTACATAATCATAGGCGTCGAAAGCGGGGGGTCAAGACTTTGGTCGCCCCCCAGTCATGTTTTGAGATCGACATGCTGCTGTAATATAGAATCTACTCAGTGAAGGAAGGAAATTGTGTCATTACTATTAATATATCACTAGTTCATATTTAGTTTGTCATCGCCAGTGTGATGATTGAGTACGTTGCTTATTCATCCATAATTTGTCTGTCAACAAATTTGTCTCTCTAGACGCGTTTATAAGAATAAAAGTGGCCCAATAAGGATCTGAAACAAACCTTCGAAAATGCTCCAGATCTCGGGAAATGGACTTTGAAATTCAAAATATTAACGCCTTTGGCGCACATTGCTGTGATGGTATTCGCTGTCACAGGTCACATCATCTTCCTACGCCGCTGTTAATATGTATCTCATGTTATATTTATCAGTTAAAATTTTACTTACGGTAATGTTATACCAATGTGATAAATCACTAAGGGATGTGTTTCTTATTTATTTAGAACTGACCTGGCACATCTCGAAAAACGTTATTCGAAAAAAAGCTCGCCAGTGCTTTTTGTACGCCGGCTTAATAGAGGTGAAGATCAGAGGTCACAGTACTAAAAATCAGGAAATCATTGAACCGTCCGTGTCCGGTCTAAATCTGTGACAGTTTTCTATCTACCGTTCCAATTTTTATGAATAGATATGTCACTTACCAAAACTGAGTTAAAGTTCAAAGGGCAAAGGGCAATGTGATCCCAAAATAGGGAAATTATTCGAAATCACAATTTTGGTAGTAGATACATTATGGGTAGAAGCTGTGTCACGTAACAAAATTGAAGGTCAATTATTAACGCGATTGTATCAGTAGATTCATTAGGAGGAGACGATGTGTCACACACCAAAATTGAGATCATGGTCAAATGTCAAGTATTAATTAAACGCAACACTAAAAAGGTGGTGCAAAACGATGCTGACGTACTGACAAGAAGCCATATGACCCCACAGACTAATATACTGAGTGTATATTTCTAAAACATCACAAGAACCAAAGTGATCCCTGTGATGATTTGTATCCCAGCCACGCTTTTATTGTAGCTGCTCATGTGGACATATTAAATGACATGACCACACGGCCCTAGCATCGGCTTTAGCGCTATAAGATACAAATATTTCTACAGATCGCTGATGTAATAGCCCTATCAAGTCATCTGTTGGAAAATGATGAACTATGTGACCGTCAACTAAAGGCGTAAGTCTGTTACTTCCTCAGTATATATACGACAGACACTGGAGATTGTATATGTGTATACATAGGGTATAGGTAGAATACTCGGGATCTAGTCATCGTTTATAAAGAATTTCAGCGCCTGTATTTGGGGGAAAAAGAACCTTCCGTGTTTTCCTATTGTATAAGTATCAAGCGGCATAACGGCATAGCGCAAAACCTATCATAGTCTAAATAGAAAAGCTCTTGATTGATATCTGGGATTCGCCAGCATAGCAACTCAGGTGCCAGATACATGGGTTTAGTCCGTCATTATTTATTCAGCTGTCATCTATTAAGGAATTTCTGCTTCCATAATCCAAAGACCTATTTTTCATATAACAGCATTAGCACCAAATTCAAAGAAAAACATCACAGTTCCCAATGATGCTGGCAAGGCAGCATGGTGTTCCAAAACAATTAAATCCGTATGACTGATCAGTATTCTTAATCCATATGATTTTCGTTGTAAAGTCGTTATCTAGAGTATGGTGTATCTCAATCACGTTTTGATTGTGACGGTTCATATGAACAACATCAGGATCTGGAAGTACATTCGTTCATATGGGATCAACGGTAAACTATCCTTTTAGTGGAAAAGAAACCGATGGCAAATTATCATGGGGTGGATGTCCGAATTACAATCTTCACTGCAAATCGCTGTGAATATAGTATGTAGGTCAGATAGATTGTACCTCTTGCGTAGCGGACAATTTCACCTCTATCGTAGATCAACTATAGTAGAAAAATAAAATAAAATGTGACTTGTAAACCTGGGCATATGAATGTCAAACGTTATATACGACATACAAACGCTTAAAACATGCCAGAAAACGACGATTTATTTTGGGGAAATTTTCTCGTTCAAAATCTAAAATAATGTTAGAAGGGCCCGATATACATGAAGTCATTTTCGTCGTCTATGTAATGTTAGAGTTCACTTGAGCGCAGCAGATTTGGGTTTTCGCTGCAAAAGGGAAAATTATATATAATCAAAGTACTTAAAGTACTGATATCGGGTTTACTTGCATCAGAGGAGTTTTTCAGTGTCATATTTGGGAAGAATGGTGGTGTTCGCTTGACATACGGAATCGTCCTCAAGCTGTTCAGTTTGAAGGGCCAAACTTTCACTTTTATCAAAGGGATATGAAATGGACCTTTTTGTACAGCCTTCATGCTGAATTATAAGACCCGAAATAATGAAGAACTGCAGATGCACGAACACGGATTTATGGCTCACTAAAGTTGGTAAGTTGGCTTATTTTCGT
The DNA here is from genome assembly GCA_036873755.1 of Hanleya hanleyi. Taxonomy (NCBI): domain Eukaryota; kingdom Metazoa; phylum Mollusca; class Polyplacophora; order Lepidopleurida; family Hanleyidae; genus Hanleya; species Hanleya hanleyi. The sequence goes on along the minus strand of JAVTVY010050247.1, from coordinate 11,167 downwards.
ATTTTTAGGCACTTGTCGGTGTGGATTTTCTCTTCTTATAAAAATAGGACACCTTTAACCAAAACCAATTTTAGCTATTTTGACCAACAAATAAGTCTAAATATGATTTTGGTTAAAGGGGTCATAATTTTGCAACGAGAATTTTGGAGAGAAAATGTCGACTGTAAATGCACCGAAAAGTGCAAAATACGGCAGGTTTGAACCACTGTAAGTCTGGTTGTGTTTGTCTGTGGGTCTTGATTATTCTTTATCTATTCAAATGGTCAATTTGGTGCTTTTTAGACAAAACTTAGCCCCACCAGCTGTGTGTATCAAAAACGCATTGAGGACGATTCCCTATCTAAAGTGAAGATCATCTTTGTGATCTTGCACTATATATGAATCATAACTTTTGCTGTAAGGTAGCTTACCAAAGATTAAAAAATGTTCAAAAATATTAAAATTCATATTCGTAATAATAATTCATAAAGTGCCATATAGTTATAGAACAACCTCAAGAATATGTGTGTAAAGTTGAAGTTTCAGATCTATATATCATGTACCAATTTCGAGTTCTTGCATTTGAAAGAGTGACTAAAAAAACTGATGGGACAATAAGTGCTGGTCCTATATTACTCGCTGGTTATCCTGCTATTGCTTTGTGGCGCAGTGACTTCCTGGCATCAGCCCCACATAATAGCCAGATAGGATCGGTTGTCGCTGGACCGTGGAGAATGACTATCCGTCTCGCCGTAACAAATGCTACCAGATAAAGGCAACTTTTAAAAGAAATTGGAAAGATAAAATTTACTGCGATAATCTCCCAATTATCACGTTCAATGCACAAGCCACCGTGTATATGACTGTCAGAGAGAAGAACGGTATTTTTTTTATGACAGGGTTCGTGCGCCTTCAGAGGTTCAAAATTCCATGACTTTTCTATGACCAATTTTTGAAATTTCCGTGACCTCTAAACAACGCTTTTCATACAAGTTCTAGATCAGACATTCATAACTCAGCCATCGTCCATGTCTGACTTCATATTGAAAGACAGTCTATCTATATCAGTGTGACTGTATTTGTTTCAAACACCACACTATTTCCGGTTCCAATGTCTAATTTGTTGAAAGAAAGCCAGAAATATCCTCGCGATGATCTCCGGCAGATGTTGGCATATGGCCACGGTCGTGCAGGGTATTGGTCGTCTCACCGTTCGAGGTAGAAGTTGAAGCTCGGGCATAGTCAGAAATGCCGGTATGTTCATGTGCTGTTCGCCCTGATTTTTCTGTCCATGCGTAATGTGTACCCTGGAATTTTTGTATGGCTCCGACCATCGTCCATATTGGACAGATCCACATTTGTTTGACATATTGTGTACGTTGCTGTCCTCTCACCGTGACGGGACAACCACAGTTATAATCATCCATTCTCAGCCAATGTTCACTAAATTTGCATTTTCCCGGCATCGGCAAAATTAGCCCAAAGCTAAATTCCAAACCAACGAACAATGGTGACTGCAATTTGACCAGTTCAAATGGGACTGTTCTGGATGCAAGACGGTACATCTTCGGGAAATTTATGACCTATTCCAAGGTTCTTAGATCAGGTCAGGGCATTTGCAGCATTTCTGTTCTTCATTCAATACATAGTACTGTTCATACGCCCGATAATATGTACTTTTGTTGCTGACATTATGCAAGTTTTGTCGTTAAAAAAATAAAACTGAACGTACTTGTAGGCCTACTCGTTTGAAACAGCAGACATTATAAATTTAGTTGACCTACATTATGCATTGAAGATCAACCATTGAAACGCGGAAAACAACGAATTACGTCAATTATACAGTATTTTCGCCTGCATGTTGTCTGATCGTACTATTCTTGTTTATCTGATGATGCTAAAAAATAATGATCTTGTGAACTTTGGGATAGGCCTAGGTCATAAATTTTCTGAAGATGTACCATTTTGCGTTCTGGATACGTAAATTAGTATAGATGTCAAGAGCGGGAGCCAATCAGCTGTTGACATTATGACCTCGACCAATACACGTCACAGAATATGAATATTAATTCAGCGGGAAACAATCACGAGTTTAGTTCAACCAATGGGCTACACAAAATATGTAAATGAGCTGTCTGACCTCGTTCCAATCTGGCGAAACTCGGTCACCAGCAAACACGTTTCACGGCTGTTTGGATTTTTATTTCGCAACAAATTTCGCTGAACTTCAGAGAATAACTTAGCTTTTTCCACTCATTTTCCCCGGACTCTGTACATATATTTCCTCTGACTTTCCATGTCCTTTCAGCGAAATTCCATTACTCTTAGCGCCTGGAATTGCATGGCTTGTGCGAGGCCTGTTGTGAATGCTCTAAGGGGCATCAAATGAGAACAGTCTCCGGGCAGGAGATCAAAACTACACATGTGCAGAAGAAAAAAGAAAAAAACTGAAAAGTGATACTAATATAGGGTTTACCCTTGGTAAACCCGATAAAAATAATTCACTACTTCTAGTAATCATTTTATCTACCAAATCTAGATAAAACACAAATTGTCTTCGGTCACCTCCGTGTCTCTTCGGTCACCTCCGCGTAAACCCCACAGACAGGTCAGTACATGTCCTATCATGTTCACAGGTCAATTGAGCTGGTGGCACCCCCTGGCGGATGCAAGAGTTATCTCCCCCGGCAAAATGGGGGTTTAAATACTCGCTCCCTACCCTGTGATCTCCGTGACATCTTCGGTCACCTCCGTTTACGACATTGTGAGAAAAACCCCACAGACAAGTCAGTACATGCCTTGATCACGTGATCGCCACGTGACCACCCCCCTTAAATTTTACCCGGGGGAACAAATAAGTAGGTCAATAAGGCTTTAAATCACGGCTCCCTACTACTCCTGTCAACTACCTATCCTAAATAAACGAGGCCGGTGTAAAATATTTTATGGGACTTTGAATCATATCCTCCCGCCCCACAAAGAGTGGCATAATCGGTTGTGGCTGTTCAAACTAGTCTTCGTGGATTATATTTCAGAAAGGAATGAACCAGATCCACGAACTAACTGGTCACGATACAAAGCGGACCGACAAAGCTTTTCGTAAATATCAACTCTCAAATTCCTTCAATTTAAGGTCATGTGTGAATAATTTAAACGACTGGAGGGATATGGTGGTTTAAAGTGCAAAATCTCTGATTGAAGGATTTTTTTATGCAAATTAAAAAAATATTTCAAAAACTAGAATTTGACTTTTTAAATTAGGTCAAGGTCAGTAATTTGCCATATGCTTCTGACCCATCAGCAAATGCAACTGTTGTATGAATTTGAAGAGCCCGATTATAGTTCTGCAAGAGATATTGTTTCTCAACACTGACTATGGACAGACGGATGGACAGGCAGACGACGCCGATGGCAATAACTCTTGGCCATATTGGGCCAGGAATCAAATCAATTACTTTGGGGTTCGGAAAACACATCTCTGAAATGTCACAATTTCTCACTTTTTTCACAGTTTCTGACCTAGGTGACTTTGACGTTTGTCTGAACTTTGATAAATAGGGTTATTAATCTGTCTCATATGCAAGGTATGGGTATCTAGTTTTGAACTAATTCTGGACTTGGAACAGGACATTTTCCATTTTTGATTGGTTCTCTGACAGGATAGAACTTGACTTTGACCCAAACATAAAATAACTTTCTTCTTTGCCCCATCGGCACTATGTATCTAACGTTTGATACCAATTCTTCAACCAAAACTGGAGATTTCCCTATTTTTTTTGCAGATTTTCTAGCTCAATTGATCTTAACCTTTGACCTAGTGACCTCAAAATCAATAGGCTGAAAGTTATTCCCCAATTATACCTTCAGTTAAACTTTGGATCGAATTGAATCAATGGTTTTCTAGTCATCGTGTTAACGTGACGTACAAACCCAAACAGCAATTCTATATCCTCCGACCGGGATCCGGCTGGGGATAAAAACGTGATTTTATCGGGACATTACACTTTTTATCGGCCCTCCATCAATAATTGGAATCTCGCCATAGTCATTAGCGAATGACTATGTTCGACTGTCAATTATTGATGTCGGGCCAATAAAAAAGTGTAAGGCACTAACAATTTTTGTTATTGTTATACTATACATGCCGGTAGTCAGGTAGTAGGCGCGCGGCAGTGGACCGAAGTATGTCTATTTTACTATTTTAATTCACCTCCCCCCACGTCTCCCCCACTATATACAGCAGTGCTATATTCCGTTTGAAAGCCTATCGTCCGTATTGATGAACTGCACGCATCGGGAATAGCTATGGGCCTATTGATTTTGAGGTTACTAGGTCAAAGGTCAAGGCCTGTTGAGCCAGAAAATCTGCAAGAAATAGGGAAATCTCCAGTTCTAGTTTATGAATGGGTACGAAACTTTGGGTAGAGTGCCGATGGCGCAAAGAAGAAAGTTATTTTATGTTTAGATCAAAAGGTCAAAAGTCAAGTTCACTCTAGCCAGAGAACCTGTCGATAAATTAAAATCTCCTGTTCTAAGTCCAGAATTAGCTCCAAACTGGATGTCCATACCTTGCATATATCCCTATTTACTTTGAGGTCAAATGTCAGGCAAAGGTCAAGGCCACTTAGGCCAGAAAATGTGGAAAAAATTAGAAATTGTGAACTCCATTTCAGAGATGTGGAATTGATCAAATTCCAAGTATACCGTAAACCCCAAAATAATTGATTTTGATTGATTATTACTGCTTGGTCAAATTTGGCCAAGGGTATTTCTCATCAGCGTCGTCTGTCTGTCCATCCGTCTGTACATAGTCAGTCTTGAGAACAATATCTCTTGAAGGACTATAGCCAGGCTCTCCAAATTCATACAACAGTTGCACTTTGTGATGCGTCAGAAGCCCATGGAAAATGACTGGTCTTGACCTAATTTAAAATGTCAAATTCTAGCTTTTGCAATATTTTCTTAATGTTTATAGTTAGGGTATCCAAATTCGTAACACATGTAACTGATGCTGAACTTGAAGCCTATACCCAAGTTGACTGACCGTGACCTATTTTTACAAGATGAGTCACTGTTGATTATGTTCTATCTTGAAGAATTATCGCCAGGCTTTCCAAATTAATTCTGTGTATGCATCTGGCGATGATCCAGAAGTAAGGTGAATATGACGGACCTTGACCCAATGAGGGTCAAGGTCAGTCATTGTATTTCCAAGTAAACCGATTTCGGCTTCTCAAAATGCTCAGTTCATAATCATTCTCATATATTGAGGTCAGCAGTCACTGCCTTTGTCATTCGCCATTAATCTATACCGGGTATTATACCGGTAGCCTATTTTGAGCGCGGGCGTTGACAAACTACGACCAGAGGCTTAACATTTTTTTAGCGATTGCCTCATGAAAAAGAGTTAAAGAATATAACATCCGATGTAACTCCATGTTCTAATTTCAATCACGGCTCTTGGTTGATTATGTTTTTATCAATAGACGTTCCCTTAAGTTACTCGTGTTGCAAGAATCTAGCACTGAGACAAGGAATGAATGGACTTGAACCTTTATTTGGTTGCAATGTTCTGTATAAGCCATTAACATCGCCGGCATGTCGACCCTTAAACATCGCAATTGTCCTTGCGATTTTTTGTGTCGATTATGTGGTGAACTTTAACACTCTTTTTGTCTTGCATCTTGCTTCTTTGTGGATGTATGTTTGAATTATCCGCAAGCGATAACTTCCAAACGCTTTGTTGGATTCTTCCAATATTCGGCATACGCATTCCTTGCGACAAGACGCCAGTTGCTATTGCATGTCAGCAACATCTGCCTGAAGGTGGCGCCACTGATTTTCGCTTCTTCGTGTCCGTTCCAGTTCATGGATATCAGTTCAAATTCTTCGCAATCGATAAATCTTTCAAAATTTGTCAAACGCATTCCTTGCGACAAGACGTAGGTTGCTATTGCATTTCAGCAACATCTGCATGAAGGTGGCGCCACTGGGTCAATGATCAATGATTGATTTCTCAAAAATTGGTACATCCTCTAATCATAGACACATATGTATCAAGTTTGATAATCATCCAGTTGCATTTCTCCCTTCTTCGTTCCCATATAAGACCGATAGCATACATCTGATTGTTGAATTCCTACGATTCCTGGTGTGGGTTTCCAGTCAATGACCCCAATTTCGAGCTTAAGCACATTCAACACACAACGAAATGAGCAATTTTCTCTTCTGACATTTCCTGTTTCCACATGTGTCAAGTCGCCATTGAAACAATTTCGGTAAACAAAATGCTGCTCACATGACACTGAAGCAGAGTTTAAGCTGAAGAGGAATTATCAAGAACCAACATTTATGTGGTTTTCCGAAAGTGTATACATGGCTAATTCAACTGAACACCGATACTATTGATTTATGTCCTGGAATCTTCGGCAATGTCCGGTAATCTCCGGCAATGTCCGGTCACCTCCGGGAATGTTCGGTGGGTAATCGAAGTCAAGGGCCCCGGGCGTTAAGGCCTACCGATAGGGCGTTAAGGTGTTACTATAAAACACAAAGGTCACAGGGCAAATATACTGGGTTTCTGTTTTTTTCTACTACTAAGGGGGCTACTGGATTAGTTCCCTTGACTTTTACTTCCCCGAAATTGAGAGACTAGACTATCTCAACAACAACAACAACAACAACAACAGCAACACCAACAACAACAACATTCCCATTTCTATGACTCACCAGGTGTAAAGTTTCTGCGAAAACATGCACCCACCAATGACTAGATCGGCCTGGGAGAGCTCTTCACATGGATACCCTCCCTGGCCCAGTACGCTCACCCCAAAACGTCCATTTCAATGCCCTTTTCCCATCATTCCCTGTCTGCGCATGTGCACCATTGTGCTGTATTTACTCCACACCAGTCCAGTTGGACGCTACCCCATGAGAGCTTCCAACTGATACCCCACATGATCCATACGGACCAATATGGGTCCACCTCGACGTCCATTCCAGTGCCCTTTTCCGTCAATTCCCTGTCTCCGCATGCGTAGAATGTTGAAAACAGACGACATATTAGTCAAATTGGATGGTCCCCATGAATGCTTCACGATGACACCTCACACAGCATAATCGGACCATTATTGGTTCATCTCGACTCCAAAACGTCCATTCAAAAACCCCTTTGCTACTGTGCATGCACAGATCGATAGACGATATTCCCACCCCACACCCATTCGGTTGGATGCTCCCCCACCAGTGCTTCACTATGACACCTCACACGACCCAATCGGACCACTATGCGTCCACCTAGACCCCAAAACGTCCACCTCGATTTGTCTGCCTACTGCACTTGCGTCATCAACACTTTTCAACAAAAGTCAACGCATGGGATCGAGACCCCTCCCAGCGTGTTCTACAGTTCGAGATAAAGAAAACAAGGTTGTACTACCCATACCGCAAATGTCCATGAGTGGGTTCCTCATTGGGACTAACATTGTCCACCCAGACCGGCCTGAACTTTTCAGCGAAAGTCAACCCATGGCCTCGAAAACCCTTTCATCGTGTTCTACATCGCGAGACAAAGAAAACAACATGCAAAGAAAACAACGTACAAAGAAAACAACATTCCCCCATCCACAAGAAAAAAAAAAATGACCACCCCAATACTTCCATACCGCAAATGTCCATGCGTGGGTTCCCGATTGGGCGGACACCAAGCCGTAAGTAGATCTGCCTTCTGGTAGGTATATTAGGATATTGTCAAGTTTGCCTAGTATGGGATTACTCATGGTGCAGTGGATAGCGTGTCCGCTTCTGGAGCGCGCAGTAGGGTTCGCCTTCGGCTAGGACCATGGGGATTCCCTTTCTCTCGCCCTATGGCTATGTATGGGGATTACAACCTAGAAGCTACCCGGGACCCTTGATTTTGATTATGACCGGACATTGCCGGAGATGACAGGACATTGCCGGAGATGACCGGACAATGCCGGAGATTACCGGATATTGCCGAAGATTCCCAGACATTGCGGAAGATTGCCGGACATTCCCGAAGATTTAAACGAAGCGACCACCCTGGTATTTGAAGTTTCATTGACATGGGACTACTTTCTGTCCACGAAGGCTTTTCTCGGAACCAAAAGTGACCGCATCACCGCCGGACATGACCGCATCACCGCCTAGGAATACACCCCCGGGGTCACTTCCGGTCACGTGACCGAAAGTGACCGTAGCCGGAACTATAATGAACTTGACCTCTGTGACGTCACAAATATGCATTTTTGGGGGGTCAATTGACCACAATTTAGCCATTCTTTTCTACTGACGGGGTTCTATCAACGATAGCCAGGACGACTTTTTTTAACCGAATAAAACGCATTTGATATATGTGTTTGTGTGGTGATCTGTTACGACCATCCATTTTCCTGTCCTCTCAATTATTGCAGATACCCAGAAAACACTCACCGTTATTCTGGTTCAACAGGGAAATAGACATCGATAGGGAAGTATTTTGAAGGTTGAACGTCGAACATTATTGCTTATTTAATGGTTAAACAACCATGTACGTAGATTACATAATTGGGCATAGATTATGCAACTGGGCCCAAAATATTTATTTGCCATTTCACCAACATTTGTCTGTACGCAACTTCTTTAGGAAGCCCATTGTGTGCAAGAAGGTCTTGAAATATAACCCGCCCACAGGTACATATCGAAAAATGTCCAATATATACTTGAGAGCTCCCCGTTACGTTATCAGCAAATGAGCAAAGATGGTTCCTCTCAGACATTCAGATTTGTTATTATGTCGATGTCTAGTCCATATTACAGTGTGTATAGCAGTGCATTTGTTTAAAGAAAAATTATAACATCGAGAAATATCAAAAATAATAATGAGCAATGGCATTCACAGGCCACCATCCAAGGTTTATCGACTTTTTGCTCAGTTGAAAAAAATCGGAAAAAATAAATAAAAAATAATTTTGGACAGTGATGAACGATTCTTTCATTACAACATACTTTTTTCAAGGGTTTTCTATTCATTTAACTGATCATCAGTCGTGGTTTATTGGACAAAAACTACTGAAAAACGACCTGAGCACATCTTCAGAAAACTATACTCTCTATTATTCGGCGCACCTGGCCTTTCCTCTCAAACATATTAATAAATCAGTATACATTCTCCACCATTGTTTCGAGCCTTTGTCATGCAGCCCGACACCATTACGGCAAATTTTTCAGATGGCAAATCAAACTGGCCCATATTTTTCCCTATATTTGGATAAGTGGTTTGATACTTTTGAGAGTCAAATATTATAGAAACGTTTTAAGATAGCTCACCACCCATTTCTGGTCCAGTTTTGTGTAATGGCCAATCAGTGTTCGCCCGAAGTGAAGTCCCGATTTTAACCTTGGACCCAACTTATGGTGGTTTGTGACCTATTATAAGTCCACCCACTCCGATTCCAATACCATTGTGGTGGCCAAACCAGTAACACACAATCGTATACATGTGTAGATATAGTGATCATGCTTCAAATATTTTCCCGATGGTCACATTAAAGTTCTGTTTTCCTTAATATTTTGGAGCTTGAGCAGCGAACAACTTATTGTGATAATTGACCCCAAGAGAATATTTAATAATTTATGTTATGGATTTTTGATTTATATATTTATTGACGTTTACTATGCTGCACAGAATTATACCTGCACACATACGGTGTAGCGATAACTGACGCAAAACCTCTCCCAATCCAGGTAAACCAAGATGGTAAATCAGGGGAATTCCGTGATATTATATCTGAGATTTCTGAGATTGCACCTCTCCATACCCCATTGCAGAGAGAAAATTGGAGTCGAATTTTACCGCTAATTTCTATGACATCTCAAGTCAGCAACTGATGAATGACCTTGCATGAAGTTACTTGACAAACGATATCATTCTTAGTTTGTACAGATTACAGTTAGTGAATGTACTACCCTAATTTATTGTGGGACTATTTGATTTGTCCCATTATATGCAAAGTTAAACAGTTTCAGTTCGCCACTGGAAAACTGACCTTCCTGTATCTTAGTCCGAAACTACACACTGGTGGTGTTCATTTATTATCACTCGTCGCTCTTCATTTGAAATGTACCAATACACCCACTCTATACACATTGCTTAATTGCGGACATGGATGTAATGTCCTCGTTTTAATTCCCTTCACATGTGGATTGCTAGGTCAGTCTTTCAAATTGATATCCGGTTAGGTATTATGAAATGTTGAAGGATGACGAAGCTTGATCTACGTAAAATGTTACCCTCTTGCCAACATCGCAAACGTAATCTTCTTTCCACATCTTTGTCAACCTAAATGTTTAGTAGTGAAGATGTGATGATTTCGCCGGTTTCTCCGAGAATGACGACACTTCATTCGACAAAATTCAGATTTAATTTCGGGGTAATAATGTTGGTTTTGTCAATAGGGCGCGGGCAAAACTTTTGCAGTGCTATGAACACGATAACATGCACAATTAATTTATTTCAGAGATAGAGGTATTGGTATATACCGGTACCGGTACATGTACATGTATGGTGTATAAATATAGCACGTACCTAGACCTAGTAGAAACCTAGGATATACTTTATACCATACCATTTCAACTGTCACCTTCAATACCCTGATTACCAGATTACGGTACAAACAATACAACCATCTGAAAACCAGCTGGACTGTGCAAACACACTAGACTGAAAGAAGTTTGCACTTTTCAATTTCATTGCCATGTTCAACCCAGGGATGTGGAAGGTTCCCAAATCTGGGAAATGAATCAAGACAACTCATAGGAAATTTGCTAGTACCACAAAACTGAACCGTCTCACTCCGGATTTGACTGATTCATATAAAAACTTGTGTCAAGAAAATATATAGCCACCACATTTACATGTTGCATGTGGCTACATGTGCAGTCCAGCACTAGCACGGTACAACATTGGAACCGCTTAATGTGTAGTCCAGCACTAGCACGGTACAACATTGGAACCGCTTACCAACTGCATGGACATTGTATTTCTGTAAAGTCTTTGATCATATGACATAATCAACGTGGAGTCTGTTACAGACCCCATGAACTCCATGTGGAGTCTATTATAGACCCTATGGCATGGTCAATGTGGAGTCTATTATAGACCCTATGACATGATCAATGTGGAGCATGT
>JAVTVY010050246.1:0-24145 GCA_036873755.1 Hanleya hanleyi | reverse complement strand
ATATGGGAAATTTTAAAGAATGTTTAATTGTGGAACAACTGGACTTCAGTCAAGAAAAACACAGCTAGAGTGCGTGTACAAGAAATTTGCTGAAAATATGGCGAATGGCAGCTATCTACTTCCTCATCACTAACTGATCCCCAAGACCCATCCTCCACCCTGATTCCTCAACGTTTCAGGGACCATTTTCCCCACTACTGTCCGTCGCTGTACAAAGTCACTTTGACCTATGCTTCGTCTTCGTCGGCGTCGGGCCTTACAACAGACTGGTATATTCTGAATAAGAAGCTGCACTCCGTTAACATTCACCTCGTTTTACTACGAGTCGTTTTCTTACACCTGACCGTCACACGGGTCACTGGCACATTACTTTGGGCAGCTTGATTTCTAGCACACTGGAATATAGCTAGAACTGAATGTCTAAGTTCACCGCTATGTTAATTGAGTTGGACGCGATAGCTTAGATATGATAGCCGCCGCCTTGCAACGGTAGGACCTAGTTTCAATCGAAGCCTGTAATCAATTCGCGGCTTACCAAGGCATAAAACTGCGATCATTCTTTGTCCCCTTCCGCTTCAAATACCACCTTCCTTCGCGCTATATATCGCCCATAATATTAGTTAGACACCACTTCTACTCACGATCTCATAGGCCCGGTAGCCGTTTTCAACAAATATGGACTATGGAATATGGAAAAGCACAGACTCGTACCTCACCCTCTTCCGAAATTCGAACCTCCACCAGATATCCACGAACGCAGCTGTCTGCTGCAACATGGACAGGACGACTCCTTTTCACTCCAACAAAATCCCCCCAGCGAGCGAGTTTAACAAAACGTCCCAAACACTGAGCATATGTGATGATTAGAAATGGTGTCTAACTAATATTATGGGCGATATATAGCGCGAAAGAAGGTGGTATTCGATGCGGAAGGGGCAAAAAGTATTGGCATCGCAGTTTTATGTCTTGGTAAACCGTGAATTGATTACAGACTTCCATTGAAACTGGCTCCTACGGTACCAAGGCGGCGGCTATCATATCTAAGCTACCGCGTCGAACCCAAATAACATAGCGGTGAACTTAGTATTCAGATCTAGAATATAGCATGTACAAATCAGAAGGTGTCGGTGTTTAATATGTTTTTTGAGTTATTCAATTGGACAAATATTATTGTAAAATTTGCATGATGCTATTATCATCCTATCAGGTTCTCCAGTGTTTCTTCTCCGCTGTTTCACCCTATTCAGTGTCAAGCTATATTTTCTCTTCCTGACAGTGCGTGTTCCTGGAATAAGAAATGTTCTTTTTGCAGGACTTATTCTCTCGAAAATACATGGTAGAAGATTTTTTCTACATGACAGTGGGATACCAGTAACTCACATGGAACTAGAAATATAGAGCAAGTGATACACACTCAGAAACTGGAATCTTCTGGAATGCATCTCACAGAACTCCCTCTCAGAAAGCGATCATTCCACAAAATATGATCCCATACAGCCTGTCATCTCACGTATGATTCTTTAATATATTTACATCACGTTTATGGTCTCATTGATTGGCCATTCACATAAAAAACATTCACCGAAATGCGACGAAGCAGTGTTCTCGAAAGTGACTGTTACTCTTGACATCGGCGTTACAATCGTCTACATTCATAGTGTGACCCTCCCTGCAAACGGGTTACATTCGCCAAATATTTAAACCCATGAATGAGCGTTTAATCACATAGGCCACTATTGAATAACGTTCTGCATATGATTACACCATCGATATATTTCATATGCCTGAAAACTAAAGCTCTCGGTGATCTCAGTTTCTTTAAATCACTATTATTCTGTCCAATATGGCACGTTTGATTCGCTCTGGCAAATGTAGTGCCCGAGTTGTACACGTTCTCTTGGTCATATGCATTATGAAACACATTGTATGAAAGTGTATCCCGAATCTATATTGGTATGGGCCTTCAACGCAAAATATCGGGGAAGATTATCGCCCGTAATAATCATAATACACGCGATCATTTCTCACCTTGGTCACCGGTAGCTGACATTTTCCTCTCAACATCGTAGTTACATCCATCCCAGAATGCACTTTCCTCTCTCAGAGGGTTGTTTCCCCTCCCACCGTGATAGTGAAACTCCCACATCTTTCCCCTTACTGGTTTTCCATATTATGCTCCACACCTGCCTAAACAATCCGATTTGCGCTTTCCATACTACTTTGTGGACCGAAAGTGACATCTTAAGTCTTGCGTGTGCGCAGTTAACATTGACGAGTGAAAGTTAAAATCAAAAAACGAAAAACGGACATGTCGAGGCAATTTTCAATATTTGATTTTCATTTTTGCGCGAAGTAAAACGAAAAACGAAAATTGAAAATTGAATGTCAAATTTCAATTTTTGATTTTGAGAAACCGAAAACGAAAAACGAAAATTGAAAATTGACGGTCAAATTTCAATTTTTGATTTTGAGAAACCGAAAACGAAAAACGAAAATTGAAAACTCACGGTCAAATTTCAATTTTTGATTTTTAGAAACCAAAAACAAAAAAACGAAAATTGAATTGTGCAAGGTTACACGGACCTGGTCGTAACACAACAAATCCATAGCAAGATTGGCTTTATATTATAAGACACGTGATTGAAATAGTGGATTTAAGTTATTTTGTTAACTCACTTCATCTTGTCTTAAACGTGTCCCGAAACACTCTTCTCATCTTGTCTCAGAAGTGTCTCGGGACACTCGTATCATCTTGTCTCAAAAGTGTCAAGAGATACTCGTCTCAGCTTTTGTCAAGTGTCTCGCGACACTGGTCTCATTTTGTCTCAATAGTGTCCCGAGATACTAGTCTCATCTTTCGCCAAGTGTCTCATCTTGTTTCAAAATTGTCCCGGCATGCTCGTCTCATCTTGTCTCAAGAGTCCCGAGACACTCGTCTCATCTTATCTGAAAAGTGTCTCGAGACACTCGTCCCATCTTTGGTCAAGTGTCTCAGGACACTCATCTTGTCTCTCGTCTTAAAAGTGTTCCGTGTCATCTTTTTTTTGCCAAGTTGTGTGATTGGAACTGTCGTACGAACACGTCTTTCGCTTACTGACGCGGAAATTCTTTTAAGGATGACGTATTTATATATTACCTAAGTACCAATTCGAACTAATTTTCAGGCCTAGGATCCTTCACATATATGAACATACTACCCTGTGAATTCACTCTTCTTGTGTAAATTGGATCAGGTAAATACTTTCGTAATGCATCATTTATACGTTGTGTCCTCGAAATTTGAACAATTGAGTTATATTTGAAGTATTTTATTGAGGTTTGTTCCATGCACACTGTAAGTTTAAACCTTGAATCGATAACCTAGATTTCATATAGGAGTCTCAGTTTAATTTGCTAATTTCGTATTCGGCGTTTATATTATTGACAAATGTGTACTAAATCGGCCATAGATAAGGTCAGATGGAGCGGTTTTGGTCAAAAATGAGAACCAGGCCAATACGGAGCCACACAATTATCGTAAAGTGGGTCAATGGAAAATCAGTGTTATAGCAATTCGACATTGAAAACTGAATAATTCACCGGATATCACCAAAACTTTTACTGTCAAGAATAGCATAGCAGCATATGGAACATCACAGTCTTCATATATCACGACCAACGCCGGGTTAGGTAATAATCTTGCCAAAATTATAACACCTGATAATTATTCACAAAAAATAATATACTTGTACATACCGTTCACCCGAAAGAGTGTATCTCACACCATGCTCTTTCAGCCATTACCGATGTACTGGTTGCCGAAATATTAAACGGTATTTCAGGTTTTGAGGTATAACTGTACCACTATTAAAGGCATCACTAGCGTTTGTAACTGTCGTAATGTTCGTACATTCTGACCTACGTCTGTGGTATTGCGAAATATATGGCTGGCCTCAGATGTTACAGTGAGCCATGACATACGTGAATACATTTTATTGACAGTGCTCAGTAGATCTTTTGTGACCAAGTAAATGACAAAGTTGTAACTCCGGTTTCTAAATGTAGAAATTTTGAGCAAGCCGAGGACTAAACCACACATCTAATTGTATGAATCTCGATAACACAACAGTACCACGTGACTAGCACACCAAGTTGGCCTCTTTATAATTAGCAACCTGCTTACTCCTCGAAAGAAAATGACGGCTATTTGAATCCCAGATTACTGGCACGTACACACATAAGGTATTACGAAATATTGAAGTGATTTCTTTGTATAACACAAGGCTATTCCACGGGTAACAACTTCTTTACGGCTGTGGAGCTGAGGTTTCGATGGAGATGGAGCTCGATTAGCTTTGGAAAAGTAGAAAGTATCTCCATTTGCTTTAGAAATTTTGGAAGTGTCTCCCATTAGCTTTGGAAAAGGGAAGTATCTCCATTAAATTTGAAAAATTTGAAGTATCTCAAACGGAACGTCAGCTGCATAGCAATAAATATGTTGTTATCCATATAATAGCATTGTGTTATATACACTGGCTGGTAAAAGCTCATCAAATAATGATCTTTTTATGTTAACTTTCATCCAATAGTTCGGCTGACATGCGACCGGAAAATTTGTTCAGTCGAGCCAAACGAAAATAATAAAGCGTCTAGGTTCACAACAATAGTTTTATTCGGTCACATCTAACCTTAATAAATTAATATCCTATCAATGCTCCCCAATTGTATCAACCTGTAACCATTCTGAGTCATCTATACGCGGTAAGATTGACCCTGGGATCGTGGGTATCCATTTTCCTACTGTAGGCAACTGTATGAGGGAATTCCCGGAAATCAACACCACGTGATGTTGTCAGCCAATCAGCTAAACTCTACCGACGTAACGTAACCCGCAATTTTCCAGTCATTTGTTGTCCTACTTTTTCAAAGTTACACCTCATGGATGATACGGAAGTTATTCATATCTGTATTTGTTTTAAGCTCAGACAATATATGTTGCAGAAATAGTATGAGAAGCATGTAATTTATCAGATTTCTCGAGTCTGCTCTCCGCCGGCTGAGGACCGAACAGTATACGGTAAAGTATCGGATATGGCTCCGCAATACTGGCGACACACGATTCGCAAGCCTGTTCGCAAATGACAATCGTATATGTCGCTATGTAGGATTTTATTGATTTCAATTGAATTTGGTGTTCAGAGAGGCCCAGCTCATGAATATTTAATAGCCTTCTGACATCGCGGTCGCATTTTAACTGCTTCACTTGCTGTTGGGGGGTAGTTTCATGATCTCTACTATAACTAAAGGTTTACGCCAAGGACCAGTAAATAATTCTACCCCGCATTATGGTGCCAACCTGGCGGCCAAATCAGAAGATTCCCCTATAGCTTGGCGTGTGATTCGGCTCAGCCAACCAGAAATCACTTACCATTGTGTTCCCTTCAAACACTATGAAGAACTCTCCGGATTGGTTGACACTCGTATTACTGCAAGCGGGTTAGATCCTGCAAGCGACAAATCCTAATGGGGTAGCAGACAGGATTTAGTCTTAATTAGATTGGGTCACGTCATGATCAGGTCAGGTGCTCAACTGCTCGTGAATTGGAGTATGCGCTGCGGAGAATTTTGGGTAAGTACGTAACAAACCACATGCAATCGCTGTAACTGCCAAAACGTGGTCGGCTGAAATAAACTGATAGCTCGACATCGCTCGTTTCTCCAAGGGCAGCGTACAATATGTGGCCCTACTGCGTTTTGCACTACTGCATATAATCAGGTTAGGACCAACCGTCACAGTTCGGTATATCAATATCTGATATCACCACGATCGGTTACTCTTTTAATGATAAAATGATAGTTGTAATATGAAACTAATATCTATTCGCATCTCTTAAAAAAACATTGGCGAGTTTACATTCAGGGTTTTGCATAAATTGATTTATTTCGAAGAGACCTCAAACGCGCAAGTTTTGCTACTTTCCCGGTGTATTTTCTTTGAAAACAAGCTACCAATAATTAATCAGTATGGTGGCTGATATCTGCCATGTCGTATCATCGTACTATCGCCCTATTTTTACTGTCGCGATGGTACGATGGTACGATGGTACGATGCGATGGCACGATGCGATGGTACGATGACACGATGCGATGGTACGATGGCACGATGCGATGGTACGATGGTACGATGCGAGGGTACGATGGCACGATGCGATGATACGATGGTACGATGCGATGGTACGATGGTACGATGGAAATTCCTCCATCGTACCATCGTACCATCGCATCGTACCATCGTACCATCGTATCATCGTGCCATCGTACCATCGTACCATCGCGCTTCGAAAGAGTTGCTCAAGTCGCTTGATCAAACGAAAGTCATGCGCAAATAAATTATATTGATTGATTGTTTTCATCGTACCATCGTACCATCGTATCATCGTACCATCGTACCATCGTATCATCGTACCACCGTACCATCGTGCCATCGTATCATCGTACCATCGTGCCATCGTACCATCGTATCATCGTACCATCGTATCATCGTACCATCGTATCATCGTGCCATCGTACCATCGTATCATCGTACCATCGTACCATCGTATCATCGTGCCATCGTACCATCGTATCATCGTACCATCGTACCATAGTGCCATCGTACCATCGTGCTGCCAATTGGTCGCAACGAAGACAACTCTGTCAGCTCTGTTGGCCCAATTCCTGGTTATCTCCCCTGATTCGAACATTTCGAAATAGGGACGAATTTCCCTCCAGTTACTTGATCAAACGAAAGTCATGCGCAAATAAATTATATTGATTGATTTTTTAATTGTTTTAATCGTACCATCGTACCAGCGTACCATCGTGCCATCGTATCATCGTACCATCGTGCCATCGTACCATCGTATCATCGTACCATCGTATCATCGTACCATCGTAGCATCGTACCATCGTACCATCGTGCCATCGTATCATCGTACCATCGTATCATCGTATCATCGTACCATCGTACCATCGTATCATCGTACTATCGTACCATCGTACCATCGTACCATCGTATCATCGTGCTGCCAATTGGACGCAATGAAGACAACTCTGTCAGCTCTGTTGGCTCAATTCCTGGTTATCTCCCCTGATTCGAACATTTCGAAATAGGTACGAATTTCTCTCCAGTTTCTTCAATGTTAAAATCTCCGTCCACTGACGTCACGCCCGGCTCAAAGGTCACGCCCCTTGATTAACAGGCCTTCAGATATTGTGAATGCATACCGTGCAGAGGCAGAAGCGTTCATTTGATGGAGATGAATTTGGGGTCAGACCAAAATTTTATATAGTTTCCCAATATGAGTAATTGCAAATCGCTTATTCAAAATGAATAAATAATGTTATCTCATACATATGATGTCGTACTATCACACTGTCACTCTAATGGCTGAACAAAAAGACCAGTATTATGATCATGCATATATCAGCCCGCCCACCATCATCCCATCATAGTTTGCATTATGTGGCCCGAAGAGAGAAGAACGATCGATCAGGCGCACCTACACTATTTACTTTCATAATTAATAACTTACACGGTATTTCACTCAAACAGCCCTTCCACCAAATATCCCCTCCTCCGAGGTACACCCTTCCACTCCCCCCCCCCACCCCTTCCAACCTCATGCCCCCGATCCCAGCACCACAACCTTCCATTCTGGATGCAAATTATTACATATTTCCTGAAAATAGCGCCAATTAAGGGCAAAACAAAAACACACACAGATCAATGCAAATTAACGTTTGGAAGATAGCATCTCGAATCAGAGAAATCATAACAATTATTCTTTACACACGAAGTTAATTTATCAATGAAGTTGCATGTATTGATAACATATGATCACTGCAACAACACAGCTGGATAGGGGAAGATGACCCACTGACTAGAGCTTTAATTTGTTGTCGGGTGACACACAGGCCTTTACGCTTGACTACACCAGGACTGATCAAATAGTTTTCATCGTACTGTCGTGTTATGTTTGAATACACAGCGTGATTTCATCGTACCATCGTGCCATCGTATCATCGTACCATCGTACCATCGTGCCATCGTATCATCGTGCCATCGTGCCATCGTATCATCGTATCATCGTACCATCGTGCCATCGTACCATCGTGCCATCGTATCATCGTATCATCGTACCATCGTACCATCGTGCCATCGTACCATCGTATCATCGTACTATCGTACCATCGTACTATCGTGCTATATTTATTTATATACCCACCGTTATGTACCGTTGATGGATGGAGATGTCTTTCAGCACAGGGACTCGTTATTGTTGTTAATTAGGTTGATTGGGCGAGAAGATAAACTATTCTTTACTCACTCGATTTCCGCCACCCACTATCACCTGATTAACTAATTAACAAAGCCAAAGGCCCTTAGAAAACTTGGTAGTATATTCGTGCCTATTCGGCTGCAGCCTGGGCCGCAGACAGGACGGATAAAGGCCGGAGAAGGCCGCAGTCTGTTCGGAATGGGCCGTGTGATGTGAGTAGTATATAGGGGACGGGAACAGTCACATTGACCTCACAAATTTGCATAATTTGTGGAGGTCACGTGAAGGAGAGGTCAAGTGCACTATAGTGCAGGAGAGTTCCAATTGTTGCAGGGAATGTATTCATCCGCGGTGATGCGGTTTGGGGGTGATGCGGTCGCGAGAAAAAGCTTCCGCGGAGAAAAAGTAGTCCCCAGACTTCAAATACGCTGCATGGTCCGATTGGGTCGAGTGAGGTATCAAAGTGAAGCATTCGTGAAGGGGCATCCAGTGGGTGGGTGAATGTAAAATTAGGATTTTATCCCGAAACTATAAAAAGCGGAACACGGACTTTACCCCTGAAATAGGGGAAAACACCTATCAACCCTAGCCAAAAGGGCTTATATCGGTCCCCGGGCTTATTGGGATCTGCCTATCAAGTCAATGGGGTGGGTGCATGTAAAATTAGGATTTTTTTCCGAAAATATAAAAAGCGGAACACGGACTTTACCCCTAAAATAGGGGAAAACTCCTATCAACTCTAGCCAAAAGGGCTAATATCGGTCCCCGGGCTTATCGGGGCCTGCCTATCAAGTCAATGGGGTGGGTGCATGTAAAATTAGGATTTTTTTCCGAAAATATAAAAAGCGGAACACGGACTTTACCCCTAAAATAGGGGGAAACCCGTATCACCTCTAGCCAAAAGGGCTAATATCGGTCCCCGGGCGTATCGGGGTCTGCCTATCAAGTCAATGGGGTGGGTGCATGTAAAATTAGGATTTTTTTTCTCGAAAATATAAAAAGCGGAACTCTAACTTTACCCCTACAATAGGGGTCTGTATTATACAATATAAGGGAAAATGCCTGTATGGGGTATGGGGATGGTCAATTTTTTTCGTGGGCTTTACTATGGCTTGTGGGGTCTTGTTTTTCACGTCTCGCCGAGAAAAACACAATGGGAGGGGTCCCTGAGCGAATCGGTGAAATTTTTCGGAAAAATCACCGAGGTCTGTATATAGGCTCATACTGGCTATATGGGGGGAGGGGTGGTCAATTTTTTTTGTGGGTGTTACTATGGGTTGTGGGGTCTCGTTTTTCTCGTCTCGCCGAGAAAAAACACAATGGGAGGGGTCCCGGAGCGAATCGGTGAAATTTTTGGGAAAAGTCACCGAGGTCTGTATATAGGCTCATACTGGCTATATGGGGGGAGGGGTGGTCAATTTTTTTTGTGGGTGTTACTATGGGTTGTGGGGTCTCGTTTTTCTCGTCTCGCCGAGAAAAACACAATGGGAGGGGTCCCGGAGCGAATCGGTGAAATTTTTGGGAAAAGTCACCGAGGTCTGTATATAGGCTCATATAGCTCCATACTGGCTATATGGGGGTATAGGTTCAACCTGGGAAATTCACACACGTTCATTGTGATATGGGTTGTTTGGATTTGTTTTCACGTCTCGTCATTTAGAACACGATGGGAAGGGTCTCGGAGCGCAACGGTGAAATTTTTGGAAAAGTACCATATAGCCCATATAGTCCCATACTGGCTATATGGGGGTATAGGTTCAACCTGGGAAATTCACACACGTTCATTGTGATATGGGTTGTTTGGATTTGTTTTTCACGTCTCGTCATTTAGAACACGATGCGAAGGGTTTCTAAGCGAAACGGTGAAATTTTTGGAAAAGTACCGGGTAGGTGTGGATAGGCCCATATAGCTCCATACTGGCTATATGGGAGTATAGGTTCAATCTGGGAAATTCACATACGTTCATTGTGATATGGGTTGTTTGGATTTGTTTCTCACGTCTCGTCATTTAGAACACGATGGGAAGGGTTTCGAAGCGAAACGGTGAAACTTTTGGAAAAAGTTCACCGAGGCCTGGGTAAGACCATAGGCCTATACTGCATGGCTATGGGGTATAGGCCCATACGGGGTGGACGTTTTGGGGTCTAGGTGAGCCCCTAATGATCCTATGGTGTCGTATGAGGTCTTATTTTGAAGCTCTCGTGGGGGAGCATCCGACTGGACTAATAGTTCGTCCGTTTTCAATATTCTGCGCATGCGCAATCTGACCCGTAGTATAGAAAGCAGGCATTTTGGGGGTATGTGGGTGCGTGTTTGGGGTAGAGATGGACCGCTATGGGTCCGAATGGGTCGTGGAAGGTGTCCAAGTGAAGCTTGTGTGGGGTAGAGTCAGAATGGCGTATTTTTAAATGCAAGTCGCGTCAATCTGCGCATGCGCAGTTGGTTGTAGTAAGTAAAGTGGTCATTTTGGGGCAATGCGGGAAGGTATTTGGTGTAGAGATGGACCCTCCTTGGTCCGAATGCGTCCTGTGGGGTGTCATCTTGTAGCCTTCGGGGTGGAAACCACGATTTTAAGGGATGTCCACAGCATCTGTGACGTCATTGGTGACGTCATCAGTACGAGTAGTAGCGAAAGTGGGCATTTTGGGGCAGTGAAGGGGGGTATTTGGTGTAGAGATGGACCATCCATATCTGTCATGCGTATTATACAGTATCTGTCCTGTATTATACAAAATCTGTGCTGTATTATACTATATCTGTCCTGTATTGTACCATATATGTCCTGTATTATGCCAAATCTGTGCTGTATTATACAATATTTTCCCTCTATTATACCATATCTGTGCTGTATTATACCAT
This sequence comes from Hanleya hanleyi, assembly GCA_036873755.1. Classification (NCBI taxonomy): domain Eukaryota; kingdom Metazoa; phylum Mollusca; class Polyplacophora; order Lepidopleurida; family Hanleyidae; genus Hanleya; species Hanleya hanleyi. Next base: position 12,985 of record JAVTVY010050246.1, on the reverse strand, counting down.
ATCTGTCCTGAATTACACCATATCTGTGCTGTATTATGCAATATCTGTGCTGTATTATGCAATATCTGTCCCGTGCTATACAATATCTGTCTTGTATTATAGCAAATCTGTCCTGTATTGTACCATATTTGTCCTGTATTATACAATATATGTTCTGTATTATACCAAATCTGTGCTGTATTATACAGTATCTGTCCTGTATTATACCAAATCTGTGCTGTATTATACCATATGTTTCCTGTATTGTACCATATATGTCCTGTATTATACATTATATGTTCTGTATTATACAATCGGATAGCGGTTGTCGTGAATAACAACAAGTTCAGCAATGTTTATATAGTTTATTATCCCCAATGTTACATCATACCCAGGCTGGGGAGCCGCCCTGGGTATATTTAGTATGTTCACAGCAAAGCAAATTGAAATATCAAACACCATGTTTTATTATTTAACGCACCGTCACATTAGGTACAAGTGTTTACTGAGCTCAAGTCAAGGATCAGCATGTAGACATAAGAGAGTATGTACGGCATGTTATGGTATTCATCAGTGCACGGGTGACGCATTCAACCGATGGCGGTGGTCGGTCAGCTTGGTAAGGAAAAACGTGACATTGGATACCCTCTCTACCACCCATTGTGTGTTGGGGCGTTGACGATGTGCCCATCTCAAGGCATCCACGGTGTCCAGTATCTCCAGCATCGTCTCTAGTGACCTCCGGTTAATGATGGTCAGCGGCTGGTCAAACACATAAATATTATTGCCGGGATAATAATACCATAACTGGTCCGTCTTTTTGTGACGTAAGATGTACCCGAAAGCGACATTCAATTTGAAGGCCGTAGTTTGATCTTTGAAGATGGCTTCCACGTAGCTGCGTAGACGGGTGAGGTTGGTCAGTGGGAAATTGTAAATATCTTGAATAGGGCCATGAGGGTGGAAACAGTGCCGTGTCATGGACCAATGGCGCCGATCGATGTCACTCACTGGATGGTTGTCCTGTAAGAGATCGCTAGGAACATTTATGGGCTCGTCCAGAAAATGTTCGATGTTGTCAGGCGTATGACTCGAAACCGTAACGGTGGGGTCCGGCTGGAAATCCAGGCTCTTCTGAACTGTGGGTATAGGCGGGCTCTCCGTCATCGCCTCACCAGTGGCGTTCGTCTCCCCGGGCTTATCTTCACTGGGTCTGACCTTCCGCGGCTCCTCTTCAGTAGGAAGTTTTCGCTCATGCCATGGTACCGGGGCATAAATCAAACGTTGGTGTCGCAGCAACTGACTGGTCAGTTTGAAAAGCCGACCACAATCCTCGCATGGACGCTTGGGTGGCCCATCAATTAAACGTTTATGGCGCAGTAAAGCATCTCCCCGATTAAATGACCGTGAGCAGGTTATACAAGTATACAGTCCGTCGTTGTGGGCGGCGGTCTCGTGGCGACGTAAATTGTCTAGACGAGTAAACTGCTTCTGGCAAGTTGTGCAAGTGAACATCTTGGTGGTTGACAGAGTGTCTGATGAAACGGCCAGGCCGCTTTCCTTTTATAGCACGCTAGCTGGTGATCTATTTTTAGCACACTCACTTCAACTACCCCAAGTCGAGGACCGAGATGTACTGGTGTACGACTGAGCCGCATTGCGCGCGCGCGTGTGTGTGTGTGTGTGTGTGTGTGTGTGTGTGTGTGTGGGCAGTGGATTTTACATCCGGGATCTTGTCAACATCCGGGTTTCCAAGTGGGGTTTTCCCGTCGTTCCTCCGTCTTCCATCCGGGTACTGTGGTTTTACATCCGGGCCCTCAGCTTGCATCCGGGTTTTTCATGAGCCGCATTGCATGCGTGTGTGTGTGTGTGTTTGTATTTGTATCCATCCGTGCACAATATAGAATTACCTTCTCTCCGAAAACTTCCTCTCATCGCATCAATATGCTCAGATCCATTCCATATAAACACAACCAAGAGACATCAACAACAACAGGCACATTGCGTAATACACGTTTTATTATCCTCACACAACCATCACTACCACCACCTGGCGTTGACGCCGTCAACGATCAGCATGTAGACATATAGAGTATGTACGACATGGTATTCATCAGTGCATGGGTGACGCATTCGGCCGATGGAGGTGGTCGGTCAGCTTGGTAACGAAAAACGTGACATTGGTCATCCTCTCTACGACCCATTGTGTGTTGGGGCGTTGTTGTTGAGCCCATTCCAAGGGATCCACGGTGTCCAGTTTCTCCAGCATCGTCTCTAGCGACGCACGGTTGATGATGGTAAACGGTTGGTCAAATACCCGGATGTTACTGCTCGGGTAAAAGTATCGGGTTTGGTCCGTGTCCTTATGCTGCAGCACATAACCAAACGCCAGATTCAACTTGAAGACCGTAGTTTGATCGTTGAAGATGGCTTCCACATAGCTGCGTGGACGGGCGAGGTCGGTCAGTCGGAAATTGTAGATATCTTGAATAGGGTGATGACGGTAGAAACAGTGCCGGATCATGGGCCAATGGCGCCGATAGATGTCACTCACTGGATGGTCTTCGTGTAACAGATCGCTAGGAACATTTATGGGTTCGTCCACGAAGTGTACTTTTCCCTCCACGTCGTACAAAATCTGGCCCAAGGTCTCTTAGTCGGAATTTGACTGTTAAATTAGGGCGACATCATCATCATCGGCCCTCGTGCGATGGGTAGGAGTTCCCACTGTCTCGATACTGGTGCCTACGGCCTCCTCTACCTGCAAACGTGGCTGCGGAACAGGGTGTCGTGTGCGTTGGTGTCGCAGCAACTGACTGGTCAGTTTGAAAAGCCGACCACATTCTTCGCATGGACGCTTGGGTGGCCCATGAATTGAACGTTCGTGGCGCTGTAAATGATCCGGGCGCTGAAACGACAGTGTACATATCGTACAGCTATACCGGGCGGTTCCTTCGTGCTTGGTAGCCTCATGGCGGCGCAAGTCGTGCAGACGAGTGAATGATTTCGAGCACGTAGTACAAGTGAACATCTTGGTGGTTGACAGAGTGTCTGATCAAACGGCCAGGCCGCATCCCTTTTATAGCACGCTAGCTGGTGATCTATTTTTAGCACACTCAGTTCAACTACCCCAAGTCGAGGACCGAGATGTACTGGTGTACGACTGAGCCGCATTGCGCGCGCGTGTGTGAGTATGTGTGTGTATGTGTGGGCAGTGGATTTTACATCCGGGACCTTGTCAACCTCCGGGTTTCCCAGTGGGTTTTTCCCGTCGTTCCTCCGTCTTCCATCCGGGTACTCTGGTTTTACATCCAGGTCCCCATCTTACATCCGGGTTTTTTCCATGTTTACTGTCACGTGTCCGGAACCGAAAGTTGTCACAAGACAGGTGGCGCCCCCTGTCGGAAGTAGTAGGTCAGTATTGTAGATGTATTGATAATAAGAAGTTTGAGTATCTATGATGATCCATATTGAACGGAAGTGACCTTTCACCAGGACTTCTGAGGGACACATGTTCATTCTTATATGTACAGACACCACCAGCAACACCACCACCAAACACTACCACCACACACACACACCACCACCACATTCCACCACCACGACCACCACCACCACCACCACCACCGGGCGTTGACGGGCGTCAACGCCCGGTGGTGGTGGGAGCTCCCGTGTGGCAGAGCTCTTGGGTCGGAGCTCTTGGAGCTCAAAGCGTGGGGAGCTCAGAACTCGGAAGTGACATTTGCATATGACCTCTGTGAGGTCACTGTCGCTTCCGTTCACGTGACCGGAACTGACCTTTGACCCCTGCGCGCGCTAACAATACCAGATAAAAATTGCGCGCAGGGGTCAAAGGTCAGTTCCGGTCACGTGAACGGAAGCGGCAGTGACATCACAGAGGTCATATGCAAATGTCACTTCCGAGCTCTGAGGGCAAAGTACACTTCGTGGACGAACCCATAAATGTTCCTAGTGATCTGTTAGACGAAGACCATCCACTGAGTGACATCTATCGGCGCCATTGGCCCATGATCCGGCACTGTTTCTACCGTCATCACCCTATTCAAGATATCTACAATTTCCGACTGACCGACCTCGCCCGTCCACGCAGCTATGTGGAAGCCATCTTCAACGATCAAACTACGGTCTTCAAGTTGAATCTGGCGTTTGGTTATGTGCTGCAGCATAAGGACACGGACCAAACCCGATACTTTTACCCGAGCAGTAACATCCGGGTACCATCATTAACCGGTCGTCGCTAGAGACGATGCTGGAGAAACTGGACACCGTGGATCCCTTGGAATGGGCTCAACAACAACGCCCCAACACACAATGGATCGTAGAGAGGATGACCAATGTCACGTTTTTCGTTACCAAGCTGACCGACCACCTCCATCGGCTGAATGCGTCACCCATGCACTGATGAATACCATAACATGTCGTACATACTCTATATGTCTACATGCTGATCGTTGACGGCGTCAACGCCAGGTGGTGGTGGTGATGGTTGTGTGAGGATAATAAAACGTGTATTACGCAATGTGCCTGTTGTTGTTGATGTCTCTTGGTTGTGTTTATATTGAATGAATCTGAGCATATTGATGCGATGAGAGGAAGTTTTCGGAGAGAAGGTAATTCTATATTGTGCACGGATGGATACAAATACAAACACACACACACACACGCACGCAATGCGGCTCATGAAAAACCCGGATGCAAGCTGAGGACCCGGATGTAAAACCACAGTACCCGGATGGAAGACGGAGGAACGACGGGAAAACCCCACTTGGAAACCCGGATGTTGATAAGATCCCGGATGTAAAATCCACTGCCCACACACACACACACACACACACACACACACAAATACGCGCAATGCGGCTCAGTCGTACACCAGTACATCTCGGTCCTCGACTTGGGGTAGTTGAAGTGAGTGTGCTAAAAATAGATCACCAGCTAGCGTGCTATAAAAGGAAAGCGGCCTGGCCGTTTCATCAGACACTCTGTCAACCAACCAACTTTCCAGAAGCAGTTTACTCGTCTAGACAATTTACGTCGCCACGAGACCGCCGCCCACAACGACGGACTGTATACTTGTATAACCTGCGCACGGTCATTTAATCGGGGAGATGCTTTACTGCGCCATGAACGTTCAATTCATGGGCCACCCAAGCGTCCATGCGAGGATTGTGGTCGGCTTTTCAAACTGACCAGTCAGTTGCTGCGACACCAACGTTGATTCATGCCCCGGTACCATGGCATGAGCGACAACTTCCTACTGAAGAGGAGCCGCGGAAGGTCAGACCCAGTGAAGATAAGCCCGGGGAGACGAACGCCACTGGTGAGGCGATGACGGAGAGCCCGCCTATACCCACAGTTCAGAAGAGCCTGGATTTCCAGCCGGACCCCAGCGTTACGATTTCGAGTCATACGCCTGACAACATCGAACATTTTCTGGACGAGCCCATAAATGTTCCTAGCGATCTCTTACAGGACAACCATCCAGTGAGTGACATCGATCGGCGCCATTGGTCCATGACACGGCATTTTTTCCACCCTCATGGCCCTATTCAAGATATTTACAATTTCCCACTGACCAACCGCACCTGTCTACGCAGCTACGTGGAAGCCATCTTCAAAGATCAAACTACGGCCTTCAAATTGAATGTCGCTTTCGGGTACATCTTACGTCACAAAACCAGTTACGGTATTATTATCCCGGCAATAATATCTATGTGTCTGACCAGCCGTTCACCATCATTAACCGGAGGTGACTAGAGACGATGCTGGACATACTATCCGATTGTATAATACAGAACATATAATGTATAATACAGGACATATATGGTACAATACAGGAAACCTGTGGTATAATACAGCACAGATTTGGTATAATACAGGACAGATACTGTATAATACAGCACAGATTTGGTATAATACAGAACCAAATATGGTACAATACAGGACAATGACACCCCACAGGACGCATTCGGACCAAGGATGGTCCATCTCTACACCAAATACCTTCCTTCACTGCCCCAAAATTCCCACTTTCGCTACTACTCGTACTGATGACGTCACCGATGACGTCAAAGATGCTGTGAACATTCCTCAAATCGGGGTCGATCGCTCATTGGCTCTTTTTCTCGACCGCTGATTGGTCCAAATGGAACTGCCCATCCTTCCCAGGTTAATTTACAATCCCCTTTGGGGGTTCAAGCTCTGTATATCGATGCCGCAACATTGTCTCCGAACCTTGCCGAAAGGGAGACCTTGGACCTTTTGACCTTGATGTGACCTTTGACCTTTTGACCCGACATTCATCCGCGCACTGCCGGTGATGACGCGCGCGCGTGCGGCCGGAGAACCCGCGCGCGCGCGCTGCGGCCGGGGCGGGCCGGGCCGGGAAAAACCCCGGAGGTTGAACATCCGGACGTCTAAGAGAACATTGGAACTCTTCTGCGTTTGGAGGTGAAACCCGGAAGTGACGTCACAACCCACGTGACCTGCGCAGCACAATGGAAACGACACCCTAGTCTAGCCCCCTCGCATAGGCTTCACATGGATACCTCACTCGATCCCATCGGCCCACTAGTGGCCCACCTAGACCCCAAAACGTCTATTTCCATACCCTTTGTCCACTGCGCATGAGCAGAGTGACGATATTTCAACCCCGCACTCACCCCATCAGATGCCCCCTCACATAGGCTTCACATTGATACCTCACTCGGTCCAATCGGCCCACTAGTGGCTCCCCTAGATCCCAAAACGTCTATTTCCATACACTTTGTCTATTGCGCATGCGCAGAATGACGATATTCCTACCCCACATCCATCCCATCGGTTGCCCCCTCACATAGGCTTCACATTGATACCTCACTCGACCCCATCGGACCATTAGTGGCCCACCTAGATCCCAAAACGTCCACCCCGTATGGACCTATACACCCATAGCCATGCAGTACAGGCCTATGGGCCTACCCAGGCCTCGGTGACTTTTCCCAAAAATTTCACCGATTCGCTCCGGGACCCTTCCCATTGTCATTTTCTTGGCGAGACGAGAAAAACGCGACCCCACAACCCATAGTAAAGCCCACGAAAAAAAAATGACCATCCCCATACCCCATACAGGCATTTTCCCTTATATTGTATAATACAGACCCCTATTGTAGGGGTAAAGTCCGTGTTCCGCTTTTTATAGTTTCGGGGGAAAATCCTAATTTTACATGCACCCACCCCATTGACTTGATAGGCAGGTCCCAGTAAGCCCGGGGACCGATATTAGCCCTTTTGGCTAGGGTTGATAGGTGTTTTCCCCTAGTTTAGGGGTAAAGTCCGTTTTCCGCTTTTTATAGTTCCGGGAAAAAATCCCAATTTTACATACACCCACCCATGACTGGATGCCCCTTCACGAATGCTTCACTTTGATACCTCACTCGACCCAATCGGACCATGCAGCGTATTTGAAGTCTGGGGACTACTTTTTCTCCGCGGAAGCTTTTTCCCGCGACCGCATCACCGCCAGACCGCATTACCGCGGAGGAATACACACGCCCGATTCACCCAGACCGGAAGTGACGTCATACGGGACTGGTGGCGCCCCCTGTCTCTCTTCCACGTACCCTCCACAAAAGAGTTATCTCCCCCGGCAAAACTTGCGTCGAAATCAGTAGACCCTACTACTATCGTTCACAATTGGTGAAGTATTATATTATAGACTTATTAACTTGTGACGGAGTCAATATCATCAAACCTGGACCCGAGGTCAGACTTGGCCAAGCAGACCTGACCGAGGCCGCAGGCCGAGGTCAGATCTGCTTGATCAAGTCTGGCCAAGGGCCTTGAATATTCAAGAGGTATAATAATATAATTTATCGAGAAGTTCGATTCCGAAACTTCTTGCTTGGGGGTCAGTACATGTGACTGTCCACGCTGTCGCCTGGTGTAACCAGTGCTGTATGTATGCTATATTCCTTCACATCATACCTATTGTTAATTATTATACCTCTTGAATATTCATGAGGGTTTTCTGGTATTTCATTGGTCAAACTTTACCCAGCCACGAGTCAATATTTTTCAATCACTGACCCAGCTGTTTGTGTGTCAGGCGGAGCGCGTGAGGTCCGGAGTCAATATTGTGATCACTTGATCACTGTTTACAAGTACCGTCTGCCTGCAACATGGCTGACGGTGGTCGCTTCGTAGACTTTGTCCGATGAAAATCTACAAGAACTGTTACAAAATAGGAACAGTAAGAACGCAAAAATGTTATACAGGCGTCTATACCAATATTACGGGTCTACTCACTGTCAAGCAAAAGATATTGATTTCGATAGTCTTTCGTCAATAACGAAAGAACAACTTGGCGAATTCCTCTTCAAATTCTTTGCTGAGAAAGAAAGATGGAGATAAATACTCCCGATCGTCGATGGTAAGCATACGTTTCGGCCTCCTGAATATTCAAAGTATAATAATTAGTTTTATTATATGACTGGTGGCGAATATCCCGTGTGATTGGTCCATTGGTGGTCATGTGATATCTCACAAAAAGCTATATTAACCTGCCAGAATGTTATATTCACCGACCGGTGAATATAACTTTTGTTGACGTCACTGCCGAAGCCGGTCGCGCGAATGACGTCATTTCGAACACCCGTTGTGCGGCTGACGTCTCGTTCCAACATGCGTGATGGGGAGATATATCTAATAAAAAAGTTCAGAATAATCATCTTTCCCCATATATATTTCATCCAGCCAATGCAAATTCAAACGTATTTTGATTGTTTCATATAATAAAACAATTATGTGATTCCAATTCGGTAAATACGATGTGTTATGGACCAGAGAAAACCAATATTCACCTCGGCCTTCGGCCTCGGTGAATATCGGTTTTCTCTGGTCCATAACACATCGTATTCACCTCATTGGAATCACATAATTGTATAATATGTAATTTCTATCTGCACTGCCCGAGTAATCCATTTCATTCTCATCTCAAAACTGGAGTAACTTTACGCCGTCGATGTCACCCAATCAAATGAGTTCACCATGACCCAAATATGATTTATGAATGTGTGTAAAGCCAGTGTGTATCAAAACACCCAGGGTTTGCGACGAAGAGTTCACCTCGTAAATCTCGGAAAACGCGTCTGAAAATTTAAATTCTCAATATTATTCTAGTCAGATTGGAAGCAGCTTTGTAGATTTATCCATGAACTATTCATAAAATTGCATCCGTGTGGCTCGTTTCCGATAACACACACTGTGACACAGCTGCGCATGCATGACAGAAAGTATTCGCCAAACAGTGTTTTTGGAAAGGAGTAGGCTTAGTAGTACCATGCGCTAGTCTGGCGCCATAGCGATAATTCACTGCAGTTAATAAAATCGGTATAATAAAACACTTATAAACTTGTGACGGAGTCAATATCATGAAACCTGGACCCTTGGCCAGACTTGGCCAAGCAGACCTGACCTCGGCCTGCGGCCTCGGTCAGGTCTGCTTGGCCAAGTGTGACCTCGGGTCCAGGTTTCATGATATTGACTCCGTCACAAGTTAATAAGTGTATATTATTCACATTATACCTCCATTGGAACACCATGCTGCATGTGATGAAATATTTATACATCGAAATTGTGATCAATCTCATATTTTACAGCAGAACGACATGTCTAAATCCAATTGTGTGTATATATTCGTGAATTTTTATAAAACTATGACACCCAATTTTATTAATTAATTTTTTACATTTTTATACATATATATTTTTCCCTCTTATATTTACAATTGTGTTATTTGTATGTATGAGTGTATTGATGTATGTGGCGAGTGCTTTACTGTAGCTGCTGGTCATCTGTTGCGCTCATCCTAAATTAATTCAATCTAATAAATAAATAATAATAGAAAATAAAAAAAAAAAACAATTGCTCACTTCAAAGAATTTTGGGTTTGGTGCAAATATGCCCACACAAATAACTTTCGATGATGCCACACAGTGATTTAAGCAAACATGGATGGACAATACTATATGACATACCATGTTTCTATAGTACTTAGAAATTTGATGGGGACTTCCGGGACTTAGTTGCCAATCATTTTCATAGTATAATCACCGTAGAAACCAATAACCAGGTGTTTATTTCAGAAAATTGAATTGTTTTCAATGAATACATGTATTGATCGAAAAAAAAATGTTACCACATATCCAGTAATACAGATTTCCTGACCCGGAGAAACGCCAAAATTAAGCCCACAGTAACCTATTTCTGTTGTAACCGTATTTCTGGTAATAATAAACTAACGACAAACTCTAAAGTGCGCACATAGGCAAAATGATGTTCGGAGATATAGGACTTGCACATTGCAGCTTTACAACCATATACAACGATCTGTGTCTTCAGGATATATAATACCACCCACAAGTATGTCAAGATATAGCGTATTTTCGATTGTATCGTCCAGTGAACATAATCAAAACATCCCAAGATCGACTTTTCTTGAAACTCAACTACTTAGATAAAGGACTGGACATTATTAATTTACCTCGAATCCTGAATGATCCAGAGGTACTCAACGCTGTACCAAACTATTTTAAATTTACAGAACTACCTTGCATTTCATATAACCCTCACAGTAACAAGGTATCATTAAGGTATCAAGAAGGTCTCAATAAGGTACAGGCCATAGATCTGACATAGGTACAGGACAGGTACAGTTAAGGCATATACCTTATCTGTACCTCCAAATTTGTCATTTGATCCAACATGAACAAGGTACAGGTAAGGTACGTTCCAAAAATGCTAATGATGCCTTAACTGTACCTCGCTCGAATAAGGTATCAGTAAGGCACAGCAACAAGGTATCTCTAAGGTACTGTTGAGGTATAGTGTAGGTACATGAGGATAAAACCAGTTCAAGAGCAAGGCGCAAGTAGGGTACATCGAGAGGTACCATCAAGGTATAGGGTCTTGCACAAGGTACCAGGAAGGTATATATATATGGTCAGCCATTTGTAACTGGAGGTACCATTAAGGTACAGCTGAAGGTGCTGGTAAGGTATACACTAGATAAAATCCAAACCAAAAGATAGCAGTACATATACGATAGCATACCATAAAAATCAACAAATCCGATTTTAGAAAATATTTTAGTGTATTTTTTACACAAAAACAGTAATTCTTCCATACATAAAATAGCACTATGAATCATATTTACAACATTATTTGTCCGGCTCACTTGTTTACAGTTATGGTTTGACTGTTCTGTCTTATTCACTGTCCTTTCTTGTTGTATCCAGACATGCTATTGATTGTTCTCATGTCGACATGGTAGAAAGCAAGTGAATCAATGGGAGAGTGTGTGAATTGAAGTCGCTTTCAACAATCTATCAGTCATATAACAATGTTTGTGTCCTATTCCATTTACACCAGGAAACACAAGTGAACTAAGCGCTGATCACCACAGTCCTCTATTTCGGCTCTTTAATCCTGCGACTTTGACACCCATTGCCGGTTGATAACAGGGGCTGTACTTGTTGAATGTGTTGTTCAGAAAGCTGAAATGAATAAATAAACATCATTAGAAGCCTGAATACTTTTGCAGCCTGTCCGATGGCAAGTGACTGTGTGATTTCAATGCCCATTGTATTAATAATGAAGGTATTTTCTACAATAGTTAAGCTATAAATAACTATTATCACAATATATTAATTCCTGTCTAAGTAGAATAATGTGAATGCACCATGATATCTCACGAACATACCTACGAAGTAGGGTTTGATATGATTTAAGAGTGTACTCGAGAGATGACTTGGGGGCACTATGTGCTACCGTGAGAGAATGTATAGCAGTCTCTAATTGACAGTGGGTACTATTAACTTCCCCATCTGGTCACCGCTGGTGAACAAGAGCACAGTCTGAACTCAAAATACACCCGAAAACATATCAGTCTGAACAGGTGAAACAGTGAATTGAAAACTTTCAGCACTGTATGGATTTACATGTGATAGTTAATGTTGACACATCGTCTCCCTCTAATTCACCTACCTACCAAACTTCAGACACGAGTGAAACTGCGTTTAGAATCGCCGAGATATAGAGGGTGTGTCTGGTCGCCATGGAAATGGCCCACATCAGCGAAAGCAATGCATGATATGTCTCTCCCTAATGCACCTACCTACCAAACTTCAGATCAGTAGCTTGAAATGTGTGCGATATATAGTCCGGACACGAGAGAAACTACCTTTACAATGGCTGAGATAAAGAGGGTGTGTCTGGTTGCCATGGTAACAGCCCACATGAACGAAAGCAAAACATGACACGTCTCTCCCTAATGCACCTACCTACCAAACTTCAGATCAGTAGCTTCAAAAGTGTGCGATATATAGTCCGGACATGAAACTACCTTTACAATGGCTGAGATAAAGAGGGTGTGTCTGGTTGCCATGGAAATGGCCCACATGAGCGAAAGCAACGCATGACATATCGTCTCTCCCTGATGCACCTATCTGCCAATCTTCAGATCAGTAGCTTGAAAAGTGTGCGATATACAACCCGGAAACGGGAAACTACCTTTGCATTAGCTGAGATAAAGAGGGTGTGTCTGGTTGCCATGGAAACAAGCCCACATGCAGGTCTCAATTTAACATGTTTAAGGAGTGCTGATGGTAACCACTCAACAGGTTACCATGAATTCTACACTGGTAACCTGTGGGAACCTATTGCATAATTATTAACCTAATGTCATATTCTTAGTCAAAATAATGGGGACCTGAAAATAGGTTACTACTATTTTTCTTATCGCAACCTCCAGGCAACCTGAAAACAGGTTACCACCTTAAATTGAGGCCTGCACATGAGCGAAGGCAACGCATGACACGTCGTCTCCCCCTAATGCACCTACCTACCAAACGCCAGGTCTGCAGTTTGAAAAGTGCGCGATATTCAGCCCAGACACAAAACGGACGGATGGACGGACGGACAGCGCCGTCCCATAACACGTCTGCTT
>JAVTVY010050245.1:0-24046 GCA_036873755.1 Hanleya hanleyi | reverse complement strand
GCCAACCTTGCCATTTGACGAAATGATAGGGGATACCACGTCGACGTTCCGTTTTCAAAATCTTTTCCACCGTGTAGTAGTCTTTCCGTGTTTTCACCACCGGTTGTAATTCCGCCTCGTAAAACGTGCCTTGCAGTGTTTCTCCTTGTAGATCTTCCAGTTGATAGACGTGTGGCTGTCGAGGCTTATGGCGAACGATGACAAAGTGCTCGTCACTCCAGTTGGGCAAGTAACTATTCTCAAATTGCCCTTTCACTTTACTGATCCGTACCACATCTCCGCGTTTGTAACGGGGTGACGTGAGTGGACTGGGGTCTATCGAGTACAGCGTACGGCGCACTTGATGTTCGTTGCGTTCTGTCACATCGAGGGGAGCTCGCAGGATACTGCAATGATAGGCTCGATTGTACCCTTGGACCAGTTGAGGTAGCACATCGATGTACCGTCGGGTGTTTTTGGCGGTAAAATACTTGTACATTCGTCCTTTGAAGGTACGATTGAATCGTTCCACCACAGAGGCTTTGGTCTCGTTGTACGTATGGAAGAAAAATACCTTCTGTTTCTTAAGAAAGGCTTGAAAGGGACGGTTGAGAAATTCTGTGCCTTCATCCGTTTGCAAATAGAGGGGTTTGCGCCCCGTCTTGAAAATGTGCTGGAACGCCCGTACCAGATTCTCTCCTGTTTTGGTGCGAATGGGTAGTACCCATGCGTACTTGGATAAAATATCGATACAGGTCAACATGTACCGATGTCCATCATTGTGGGGTGCAAATCGACTCGTATCGACTAAATCAGCCTGCCATTGTGTGTCTATGCCTCCTACGATGACTCGGTTACGGCGAAAATGTCGTCGGGCTTCTCGATGTAAACTATAAGTGTCTTGGGTTTTTAAGGGGTCACGTCCAATTAATCGAGCCGCTTTCTCGATGCCTTCGAGATGGATCGAGAAATTTCTCGGCTGAAACCGGGAGGGCAGAACCGGGACCCTTGGCGACGTCTCCCGGTTTCCTCCCGGTTTCATCTCGATCGAAACGTCCCGGTTTTCGAGATGGACATGAAATTTATTGGTAATCTCGAAGGGGGTCCCGGTTTCTTTTTGTCCGTGATTTTTTGGCTTCCGTAGCTTCCCAGACGATTGGAGTGTTGTGCGGGCATCAAATTTTGGGACCGCTCGTCGTATACGCATATCGCGGCCCAAAATGGAATCCCGACAACGGATTTTCCTATTTTGGAAACGGTTTTCCCATATTATACAACGTTTAATCGGTGTGTCCATGTCCTGAGGTTTTCCTAATCCAATTGAAATAAAACGTTTCATTTATCTTTAATGAATATATATATTTGAATTATATTCTCTTACCTGGATAGTTGCTTGTATATCTGACGCGAAATAAATGACATATTTAGGGTATTCGTTGCCTTATTTGACGAATACAAATAACATAACCGGCAATCATAGAGTGTTTAACGTAATAACGCGAAATAGGACATGAACTACGCCCGATTTTGGAAAGAAATCGACCTGTCAGTTGTGTTAATGACAACGACAGGTGCGCCTTCCTTCATAAATTAACTGTTGATTCCGAATCGTAGAAAATAATATGAATTCTACACCTATGTCGGCCACAGGCGGAACACGTTGTTAGTTTCACTGTGTGAAGCAATCGATTTCATGTCGGGTACTAATTTGAGGCGTCGATTTTAAATTCACTCAGTCTGGCTTTGTAGTGATGTTTATTTCACTCCGCTATTGACCTCTAAGAATTGTCAGACGGACGCTAGGCTATTAACTGGAATTGTGAGTTTTAACGGGTTTTTTCTTTACCATGAATCTATATTATTGTATTTATTTCCTTCTTAGGCCCGATTGTTTTCAAATTAACTCGACATGAACTTCCCGTAGACGAATTATCTGCCAAATGTATCAAATCATAACAAGTTCAAACAAAGAGATTATATCAAAACAGTTTATAGCTCATATAAGACTGCCTAGAAGAGGCTAGCGGCAATATTAACAATCGAAATTGGAGGTGTAAATAATTCACAAGTCACACCACAGTCGGTCTGTGAAAAACCGTCGGTTTCAAACAATAACGAAGGGGAGGGGGTGGAGGAGTTAATTTCTGAAAAAACTGAAATAACATTGTTAGCATGCGTGGCTCTGTTATTTGTTGCTGATTTCCTGTGTCTAGCAAATTAACCAAATGATGAAAGTAATAACACCCAATTCAGGGCGCAGTGGCATTTTGGATCTACCGTCACACACGTTTTACTATCAGCGATACTGCTTTGTCCATGAGAACGACTGACAGGGAGTGCTAAAAAACTTTGATCGAGCGTTTATGTTAAAATTCTCCGCTTTCAAATGAATTACCAGTCGATCATGTGGTCTTAAATGTCACTATTTGTCTGAATAACGGAGGAATCTCTAACGAAGCGTCAAGACAAACTGACATCAAATAAAGTTTATCAATATTTTTTCTCCCATTCTGATATACTTTCAGAAGAACCTGTGTAATTATTTTAGACTTGCAGAATTTATTTCAATGCACAGTTCCTGGACGGATCTCATAAAGTGATTCAAATTCTTAAAGTAGGTTCGAAGTAAGTTTCTTCCCATGCAGACCATGCGACTCCAGATATCGAGACAGACTTACAAAATAATATTAAATTATTCATTTTCAATCTAATTTATTATGCGTCTGTTAATGCATATGTATTCGCGGAGATTAATTTCGCTACTACAGAGAACTACATATATTACGAGCATACGCCTTCTGAATGGTTCAAATCATTTGAGGGCATCTCGATTCCATTCCCGAAACAATTCTATTTATTTCGAGGTGAATCGAGATGGGCTTGTGCTTCGAGAGAAAACCGGGAGCAAACCGGGACAACAATCGATAGAGATAAACCGGGACCCGTCGAAACGAGATATATATCGGTATTACTCGGTTATCGAGAAACCGTCTCGATCGATTGGACGTGACCCCTAACTATTCTCGAACTTCAGTTCGACTGATGCCTTGGGAATGTGCAGCTCGAGCGAGCGCTCCCACAGCGCTATAAGCGGCTGGACTGGTAGGGTTGTAATACAAATCGGTTAACACCTTGTTCACAGTGGTACGCCACGTAGATTCCGGCCGCCCACCTTTTCTCATCCCCTTTCGGGTGCCTGTCTTCCTACCCCTCATCGGGGTGCCCCTGGTGTGGGTCCCCGTCCGGGTTGCGCTGTGGTGTGTTCGCTTCATGAGTAGACACTGACACTCTAGCCTCTGTGCACCCTATAGATATAGTACTTCATCGACCATGGGGATTACTTTTTCCAAGGCTGTCCATAGATCAGGGTCCAGAGTAAAACCACCTCGCTTCAGACAGAGGAGTCGAGCAAAATAGGGACCGCGGAAAATGTAGACGTCGTCACACAGGTGAATGCGATCACCGTCGAGGTCGCCCAACAACACCCGTTTCAAGGTAGTCCAGCCTTGCGGGGATAAAGAGACACGCGCTGGTTCAGACGTACACCAACACCTACTGTCGTCATCGATGAGCTCCACTCGTTTGGGATACAACAATAGGGTGCAGTCCGGTGTAAGAGTGCGGGTAGATACAGAGTGCGCCTGGGGGTGCAGTACGTCGTGGACGTCGGTGATAATAGCTTTCAGCGCCTGCCATAATGCCGGACGGAGTATGATAGAGGGACCACCACGCTGTTCTAACCGGGGGAAAAAAGAATCATCTCTACCACTTCGTAGGTAGACACCGACTCCCACGTGCATGAAATCGACTTCGGGCTCTTTTCCCTGTAACAACCGTGTCAATAGAGTCCATCCTGCTAGGGTTAAACATAGCTTCACCTCTCGGGGATGTTCTTCGATGAGCTGCAGTTGATGGTCATAGACGATCAGGATGACGTCAGGCGTGAGCTGGAACAAGGCAAGCTCCCCAAGTGCTCCGTGCGCTGCCATGGTGATGAATGACAAAACACCGACGAGGCAAGTCTGTATATATCGAAGGGGATGCACGTTTTTTCTCCCCTTCGTGAAAGTCCGTGATCACTCGTGTCTATTAAAACCCCTAGTCCGTAGCCGTACACGTTATAGGTTTTTTTTCGCGCCTGTCTCTATCCGTACCCGTATACGTTATAGTTTTTTATTCCATCCCTACCTTCGTGAAAGTCCGTGATGATTCGGGCTGTAATGTTATAGAGATAGGAATGGATTTAACCTAGGAATTCACCATAGGCAATTTTGTGCAAAATCAGCGGATTGTAAATTAACACAGGAAGGGATGGGCGCGCGGACCTCGGCGTAGGCACCTTGTATGCACCAATCAGCGACGCGTTCACCGACTCTATTGTTATAAATATACGCAATCATTTAACATGGGAATTTGCTATAGCGAATTTCGTGTAAAATGAAGGGATTCTGACGTGACCCAGAATGCATCACTCGCGCCAATACATAGCTGTACATGCATTGGGCTAGAGAAAATGTTTCAGGGCCAACCCTAATGTTATAAAGATAGGAATGGATTTTAACCTGGGAATAGGCCATAGACGAATTTTGTACAAAATCAGCGGATTGTAAATTAACCCAGGAAGGGTTGGGCGCGCGGACATCGCCGTAGGCACCTCGTAGGCACCAATCAGCGACGCGTACATCGACTCTAATGTTATATAGACATACGCAATCATTTAACATAGGAATTTGCTATAGCGAATTTCGTGTAAAATGAAGGGATTCTGACGTGACCCAGAATGCATCACTCGCGCCAATACATAGCTGTACATGCATTGGGCTAGAGAAAATGTTTCAGGGCCAACCCTAATGTTATAAAGATAGGAATGGATTTTAACCTGGGAATTGGCCATAGGCGAATTTTGCGCAAAATATGAGGATTGTAAATTAACCCAGGAAGGGTTGGGCGCGCGGACCTCGGCGTAGGCACCTTGTAGGCACCAATCAGCGACGCGTACATCGACTCTAATGTTATAAATATACGCAATCATTTAACATGGGAATTTGCTATAGCGAATTTCGTGCAAAAACAGGGGATTGTAAATTAACCCAGGATGGTATGCGTCGCACTATATTGGCCAATCAGCAGACCCGAATAAGAGCCAATCAGCTCTCGATAAAAGAGCCAATCCGCTATCGCTAAAAAGAACCAATGAAACCAGCATCACCTACGTTGAAACAGCCAATGAAAATCTGCTGTATTTCAGTATAAAGCCAGCGGGAGTGTGGTGAGCGTCATTCCAAACACCTTTGACAGACTATCAAGACGGATGAAAATATTGAAGAAGAAGAAAATGAACAACAACCAAGTGGCACAGATGTCCACCACAAATGCCTCGGGGCGACTGGCGGCGGCACGGAGGGAGGCACGGGGGGAGAGGGCGGAGGCAGTGAAGGCGGTGAAAGATTTCTGGCTAACACAACTACAAGGCTGGTGCCGACAAGTGGACAACAACAACTACACATGGCAACCAGCCACCATTCTCCGCGCCCTCATCGTGACGGCAAGAACAATAAGGGATGAAGACTGGTTAAATCTTGTCAGAGAGGCCCTGGACCAGGTGCACCCACAACCACCACCACCACCACAACAACAACAACAGCCCGAATTCATGGACATCAGCGCCATTGCACGAGCGAATTTCCTACAAGAGATGCCCATTGATGTGCACGCTGAGCCACAACAACAACAACACCGGTACACCTTGGAACCGTACAGCTACTTTTCAGTCAGCAATTTTACGGAGTAGACAGGCAAACTCCCCCTGAATAAAACAAGGTAAACAAATTGACCATAACGGCCCTTTTCAGGGCCAACCAACGGCCCTTTTCAGGGCCACCCCAATCTACCGAAAGGGGAACTTCTAACTTGGCACATTCAATTCAAATCAGGTCCTACATCATCTCCTCTATTCTATATAATTACCAATCTTCAACTCCAAAAAACAATCCCTGTCCCTCAACGGCCCTTTTCAGGGCCAACCCCTAGCCCTTCCAACACACAGGGTTTTTTTTCTCAATGTTTTAGGGCCAACCCATGCAAAAAAATTTAGCCAATTTTGTGCAAAATCTGAGGATTGTAAATTAACCCAGGAAGGGTTGAGCGCGCGGACCTCGGCGTAGGCACCTTGTAGGCACCAATCAGCGACGCGTACATCGACTCTAATGTTATAAATATACGCAATCATTTAACATGGGAATTTGCTATAGCGAATTTCGTGTAAAATGAAGGGATTCTGACGTGACCCAGAATGCATCACTCGCGCCAATACATAGCTGTACATGCATTGGGCTAGAGAAAATGTTTCCGGGCCAACCGTAATGTTATAAAGATAGGAATGGATTTTAACCTGGGAATTGGCCATAGACGAATTTTGTACAAAATCTAAGGATTGTAAATTAACCCAGGAAGGGTTGGGCGCGCGGACCTCGGCGTAGGCACCTTGTAGGCACCAATCAGCGACGGGCATTATTCGGTTACCGTACATTCATACTAATACCTGGGCGCTGTTAGTAGGAAGTTTTTTCCATTGACTCAGTGTTATTTACCTATTGTTACCTAGGTGTGTGTGTGTGTGTGTGCATGTGCAGGACTTGGTGTTATTTTTTGTGCTTTGAGTTACAAGTTTTCCTCTTTCGGAAAGATTGGGTGGCCCTGAAAAGGGCCTTTGCAAGATGTAAGGGTTACATCGTTGGGAACAGGTCGGCTTGCCTTCTCTGAGTACACACCGGGCATTTCAACCCTATGAGTTTACACACTATGGGGTTGTCATCGCCCGTAGGCTCTCGTATTCGGGCATGTCGGTGTATACAGGCTATACACAAGGCTTGATGGCCACAGGGAAAAATAGCGTATTTGGCGAAGTGATTAGAGCATTCCACGCAGCGTAAATACTGTGCTGCTTTGCATTGTGTGTTTGGCGCCAGCCTTCTTCCTATTGCAGCAGTGTAGTACACGATGTCTTGCTGCTGCTGCTGCTGTAAACCTCCCATTTCTTGTTGTTCTTTTTTTCTATTTTCTTGGTCTTGTTGGACATTTTCTGTTTCTGTTGCTTGGTCTTCTTTCAGTAATGGCGGCTGTAAAATATCCATCTGTTCTTCTTTTCTCCTTTCTGTTTCTTGGTCTTGGGCTTGGGTTTGGGCTTGGGCTTGGGCTTGATGTTGTTGTTTGTAGATATCTTCTAGCACTCGGTCAATTTGGTCAAATCGTTGGTATTCGAGTGCCGTAACATCCGCTGTCACTTGTGCTCCTGGGTCGTCTTTATTATCGCCGCCCTGTACCGGTTGGTGTTGTTGTTCATCTTTAAATAGGTCTTGTATAATATCATCCAGCCATTGGTCATCGTGTACCATATCGATGTTCTCTAGCGGCTGTAGTTCATCATCTATGATGAACTCTTGTAATAGGTTGTCAATATCCATGGTTTCAGCTTGAGCCATGATGTAATTGTGAATGAATGACTAAATACTGCGCGCTATTTATAGTGTAACCATAGAGCACGCGCATGAACGCGCGGACGTCAGCGAAATCTTTAGATGACATCTTTGCGCTGGCCTAGGCAGAAATGTTTGTGTTTGTTTTGCAACTTTAAACCGGTGTGATTTTGCAATAAATGCGAGTGGACGTATAAAATTTATTTCAACTTGAATTGGGGGAACTCATCGTGTAGCATTGAAAAATTCAGAAGGCTAGCGGCAGGGTAACTCACTATTTTTAATGATTTTATCGATTTTTAGACCCGTAAGGTTATGGATAGGGTGGTATGGAAAACCCGGTACACTTGAAATAAATCGGTTTACCTCGGTAAAAATACGTCAGGTATGTTCCTCACAGCCTTATAATGTCACCCTGAAAATTGCAGCCGGTTTATCGAAAGAAATGTAGGATTTTTTATCGCGTCACACCGGCTACGGTAACACAACACTATACAGTCTGAAGGCAAATGTGAGTACAGCTATGCATGTGAATGGCTGTGTTACCATAACCCGCGTAATACGATAAAAATTCTTTTCTTTCGATAAACCGGCTGCAATTTTCAGGGTGACATTATAAGCCTGTGAGGAACATTCCTGACGTATTTTTACCGAGGTAAACCGATTTATTTCAAGCGTACCGGGTTTTCCATACCACCCTATCCATAACCTTACGGGTCTAAAAATCGATAAAATCATTAAAAATAGTGAGTTACCCTGCCTCTAGCCTTCTGAATTTTTCAATGCTACACGATGAGTTGCCCCAATTGAAGTTGAAATAAATTTTATACGTCCACTCGCATTTATTGCAAAATCACACCGGTTTAAAGTTGGAAAAGAAACACAAAATTTCTGCCAGCCTAGCCCAGCACCAAATTTTGAGGGAGAGATTTCGCTGACGTCCGCGCGTAACAATGCCGACCAATGGCCGCTAATGGCGGCTAATGGCGGCCAATGGCCGCCTAGACTATAAATAACGCGCAGTATCTCGCCTTTCATTCACAAATACATCATGACCACCAGACGGAGGTTATTCAACGCGCAAGATCCGAGAGAACGTAGAGAGGTGATTACCAGTGAAGAACATGGCGATGGTGTGACAATAATTACAAGCTTTGAGCGGGTGCATAATATTGCCGATACGTTGAGACGGCGAAGTGAAGAACAAGACCAAGAGGTCAGGGACGCTATGGAAGAAGATGAGGATGTCACTACGGACGATGAAGAACTCCCCGATCTAGAGTGGTTAAACAGACCCCCAGCAAATACAGCGGCTACCCAAACACCAATTATAACAACGCCGGCTACCGAAACAGGAACGCCAGCTACAACAACAACAACAACAACAACAACACCACCATCCTCTTGGGCCGAGGTAACCCACCTGAACGAGCAGATTAATGAAATGAGGGAAGACATGGATCAAATGGACGCTGTGAAGTTTAAACTACAACAAGACCTACATAAGGAAGAAAGTAAATCAAACTGTAGCGTGTGTATCAACGAGGAAAGCATGTACGCCCTATTCCCGTACGGGCATTTATGCCTATGTCAGGAATGCTGGGTAACCCTAACATGTATAGGGGAGACGTGCCACTGCACTGAAACGGACGAACTGCATTTAAAGATCAAGTGTCCCGTGTGTAGGAGGCGGGTGTCCGGGGTAAAGAAAATCTACCGCTCGTAAAAAAAGTGTCGTAACACTTTCCAAAGGTCCTTTTCAGGGCCACCGAATGTTTTCGAAAGAGAACTTCTAACTGAAAGCACAACACCAGCTCCCATCACCACACTCAATGAACACTAACACTCATTTTTGAATTTTCTACTATTTTTATTAACACAATAGAATGAACGTGTTCACCACAGTAGACTCTGGGTATTGAATTTTTTAATACAATTATACGCTATGAAGGCGCTTCAATGCACATAGAATGAACATAGAATGTAGGAATACGATAATATCTGAATGTTTTCAATGCAACAAGACTTGAAAATGTTCCATATTTATACAACAAGACTAACACAATAGAATGAACGTCTTCACCACAGTAAAACTCTGGGTATTGAATTTTTAATACAATTATACGCTATCAAGGCGCTTCAATGAACGTAGCATGTAGGAATATGGTAAATATCTGAATGTTTTCAACACAAGACTTGAAATGTTCAATAGTTATGCAACAAGACTTGTTTGAACTCATCATCGTCTTTCCGCCCCTGGTGCACGTAGATGTAGGTAGCAATCTGTTCACGTGGAATTCTGGGAGGACAGGCAGCTTCCAATGCCAGGGCAATTTGCTCCTCGGTCACGTCCTGTAGTGCCTCAGTGATCAGCGCGTATGATGGTATTATATTGTCCAGACACGTATGCATGTTTATCGGACTGTTGTTCACACAGCCTGCACATGCTTCGATACGCAAGTGTCGAATGCGAGGTCTGACATGATCCATGAATGTGTCGATGTACTTCTTACAAATATACTGAGTGACCTGGTCAGACAGGGCTTCATGAATTATAGCTGTGAGACTCTGCAACTTCCGCCACGCCGTTATTTTCAAGGTGACGCCCTGAGGACAAAGAACACGCTCTTGCGTATCTGACCTCATTTTCCATTTCCGTATATGCACCAGGAGCTGGTCGTTGAATCTACCACAGCTGACAAAGATGTCGTCACCCACATAAAATTTCACTTCGTCACTCCCCTGCTGGTCAATGACCGCATCGACGGCGTAATCAATGGTCTGTAGTTTTAGCCAGGTGTCGAACGTTAAGGCGATATGCCTAGCTGGTCTGTCGTTAAAGGCCGGTGCGTTAAAATGCACTTCTTCGTCTTTGACACTCACAGTTAAATAGGCTGAGAGCTCCCAAATGTTCGTGTGGGCTGCCTGGTAGGCCAGCTGGATAACGTTATTGATCTGCTGCACAGACATAGGAAGTTGCATCTCTTCTTCTTTCACTGGCTGAGGCACTTGCTGGGGCACTGGCTGAAGCACTTGCTCAGGTATTTCTAAAGGTGTTAGTCGGGGCCGTTTGGGTCGTGCACCGCGTTTGGCAGGTACATCAGACTCTGGGTGCGTACGTTTGCTAGCTGTACGCTCTTCGGTGGTGTCCATAACCAAGATATCATCATCTTGTAAATCCTGGGCTTGAAGTAGATCTGCTAGTTCTTCATTTGCCGTCTTCTTCAGCGCCTCCACGAAGGCTAGAAATGCATAGGGGCCACGGCGCAGTAGACCGTCGATGAGGGCTCTGTTTTGTCCTGAAGTGGTTTTCTCAGCCATGATATCTTCGCGACCGTGTTTCAGAAGTATGTTTTCCTCCATAAGCAGATCACATAATTCGGCCACATGCTGCATCTCATCAATGAGGCGAACACGGTACTGTTGAAGCTTAACTCGCTGGGATGACTCCACGACTGTGGACTCCGGCTGGTCAGTAGCTGCTACGGTGTAATAGGCTGGTGAAATAGCACTGGTAAAATGAAAAGCTTCTCCACGTCTCATACAGGCAGGCAAGCAGGCAGGCTGGTAGGCAAACAGGCAGGCAGGCAGGCAGACAGGCAGGCAGGCAGGCAGGCAGGCAGGTCAGGTAGGTCAGAGAGCTCCGCAGGGTAGTGCAATGAATACACCCAACCACTAAAAATTATCCCCTTTTATACGTTTTTCTACATGCCGCCATGTTGAATTCCAACATGGCGGACTAGCCGCCATTTTAACCTTAGCCGCCATGTTGAATTCCAACATGGCGGACTAATTAGCCGCCATGTTGAATTCCAACATGGCGGACTAGCCGACCGCCATGTTAACCTTATCCGCCATGTTGAATTCCAACATGGCGGACTAGCCGCCATGTTAACCTTAGCCGCCATGTTGAATTCCAACATGGCGGACTAGCCGCCATGTTAGCCTTAGCCGCCATGTTGAATTCCAACATGGCGGACTAGCCGCCATGTTGACCGCCAGCCGGGAAAACCCCCAGTACATCAACACACACAGACAAGTCTAGACATGTACATAGGTCACGCCTCTTTCAACCCAACCGGAAGTGATGTCATAGTTACATCCGGGTGAAAGTTACTTTTAAATCCACTTTACCTACTACTGCCATATTTTGACGACACCTCCCACCAGACACATATTTTGCACTGCGGATCTACGGTCCTAAAAACAGTCAGACGGGCGTAGAACAGTAGTTCAAATCTCCAACGAGCATGTTCTTTGTTACCTATTGCGTGTGTTACCATAGATTTCCATTTCTGTTTTGAATAAGTGATGCCATTTTTTACCATACTATACACAATATTACCTAATCCGTAATTCTGGGCAATTTGACAAAGTTGAAAAACTATGCTCTGTTCGCTTAGTTCGCCAGTGGCTTCTAATATACAATAGCGCATAGTAAATACACGTTTAAAAATATTGTCAGACGTGAGCGATAAAATCTGAGGAACATGAGTTTCATTAGATCAATATAACACGATATAGGTTTCCATCCTAATAGAGACAAAGCGGCAGGGTTGGCCGTATTCGTCGGAATTCGCTGTATTTGCTTAGCCATTTCTCGGTGGGATTTCTCAAAAATCTCTAAGTCAGTTTTCAAGGTGCGTAACTTGACACCCGTATGTCATTGCTGGAACACAAATAGACCAATACACTTTTGATAACGTCACTGCATTCAAACCGCCAGTCCGTAAACCATCGGTTACAGTGGCGTAAAATTTCCGACGAGCCGACCCAATCGCCTTCCCGATGGCATCTCTGTTATATTAGATGATGCGATCCGTACTCCGACATGTTTGTATTCCTCTACTTCCTCGATAGTCTCTTTACCTAATAAGAACACATTCGTCTGGCGCGCGCCTCTAACTGCTGTTGTTTCACCCTTCACAACAACGGCAGACTTCTTTGTTCCAAAGACAAAGCGCCAATTAATACTATAGGTGTGTGCAATTGATAACAGTTTGTTGAAACACGCTTTATACAATGTTAAACACGCTATGTCGTCTAGAAAAGCAGTACACGAACAGTTTACACCACGTATTTCACACCCACAATTACTACATTTTAACCTCATAAGCAGATCGTCAACAAAATACATATATAATTTCATGGATAGAACACCACCTTGCTTTACACCCTGTTCTACCCTGAACCATTTGGACACTCTACCGTCTAAGAGAACGGCATTCTCACAGCTGTCATAACATGCACGAAGAACTCTCCATAACTTCCCATTTAGCCCACGTTTATAAAGCTTGTAAAATAATCCATCCAACCATACTGTGTCAGAGGCTTTTTTTGTATCTAGGAAGGCAATGTAAACTTTGTTCCCGTTTTCTACATTATGAGTAGCAGTTTCCTGAAGTAAAAATGACACGTGTAAAGACGAACAGGCGCGCTGGCCAGCGCCTTGCAAGCAACTTAATGGCATTACATCGTTGAAAAATGGCTCGGCTCTATTTAAAATCACTTTGTCAAAAACTTTACATAATACCGATTGTAAGGTGATACCCCTGTAGTTATCTTTATCTAGGGCATCCAGATTTCCTCCTTAAAATAGGACTACGACAATACCTTTCTTTAGCAATTTTGGTATATATTCCAAGGAGACAATGCAGTTAAATAATAAACGTGATAACTGAGAATAGCTTAGAACCACCGTATTTGAGATGTTCGCACGTTATATTGTCGTAACCGGCTGCCTTTCCGGATGGCAATTTTTTACACACATTCCTCACCTCGTCTACCGTTATATCATCACGCAGGACCTGGAAATCGTTTTTTGAAGACATTTCTGACATAGAGCACAATTCATTTTCAACATCGTTTTTAAATTCATCGTTAAAATCTGCGTTTTCTAACTTTTCGCTCAGCTTGCAAAAATGTTCCTCCCAGAGTTTGAGTACAGACCCTTTTTTCTGTTCTCACATTACCCTGTTCGCCCCTCATGGACTGACTCTGTCTCTGGCGGAGTTTGTAATGTTTTCCTAGTAAATACCAGAACTGTCTCTGGTCTAGTCTCTCTGAATTTTCTATAGTGTCATTTATTTCTCTCCGGTATTCACACTCTAGATCTCGTTTTCTCAATTCACGTCGAAAGTTCCTCTTACTCTCCTTGTGACTCTTATTCAGTGGATCGTCAGGACTGGACGGCCTGCCTGCTTTATCCCATTCAGTAAAGTACTTTTTTCTCTTTAACCAGATCACTTAAACCGTTTGTCCAATATGGCTTAGACCTCTTTCTAGGTTTACCCACTGGAACGTTATCTTGTGCAGTTTTAGTCCACAATAACGTTCAATAGTTTATCAATGTCAGCTGGACTAAGAATACCGTGCTCTAGTCTGAAAGTAGCCGTGTCGAACGTCGTTTTACACTCAGATAATTGTTGTTCCAGGGGAAAAGTGTACGTTTGTGGAATGATTTCTGGAGAAATTTTATACCAAAGTATTTTATGTCGATTAGCTTGATCTCCGTAACTTAAAGAATCGTTATTATTCTGTAAGTTCAAATTATCCGACAATGTTAGGAAACAATACACAAGTAGGTGATCGGACACGTTGAACAGATCCTCTACATACACCCCACATTCTGATATCAGACGCGTGGATTCATGGTGGGTAATAATTAGCTAAGATTCATAGCGTCTCCCTTCCCTCACCGCTACGCCGACGACAAATACATTTCCCTGGTGGTAACTCGGACATCTCCATGGCGCACTTATTATTACCTTTGCGCCCTATTGGACCTTCATTAACTTGAGAAAATGGGCCGCCATGAATAAAAATACAGAAATGGCAGACTAAATGGCCATTCGTCGGTCAAAAATTAATTACACACGTTAAAATTATCCCTATGGAGCCTCAAAATCACCTGAAATCGAGGGTCAAGAAGATGGGCATTTCCGTCATAATAGACCCCGTGTATACAGGGGATGATGATCACAACATCGATTATGGTATTTTTATTCATGGCGGCCCTTTTTCTCAAGTTAATGAAGATCCAATAGGGCGCAAAGGTAATAATAAGTGCGCCATGGAGATGTTCGGATCACCACCAGGGAAATGTATTTGTCGTCGGCATAGCGGTGAGGGAAGGAGGCGCTATGAATCTTAGCTAGGTAATAATATGGTCTATATATAATGCGCGGGTGTCTCTCCTGAATGTCACCTCTGGACCCTTAGCGCCAGGAAGCATATCGACGGAAGTCATGGATTTCCTCACCATCATCTCATACAGCAGTTTTCCCTGATCGGACATATGACTCGTGGTAGCGTAGTTAAACCTCCTTCCCTGGTCTGAATTGAAGTCCCCTAAAATGACAACTTGACCTATTGTGTTAAGTTCTTCAACAACTGATTCTAGATAATCGAGGGCAGCAGTGAACAAATCAGGTGACGCCGGATCTGGAAGATACACACATAGAACAAACAGACTGAAATTTCCACGGATCTCTATCCCACAGATGCGATCGTTTTCCAATTGTGTTAGTGGAATGACCAATTTGTTAAGTCGCTTGTTCCAGAAAATAGCCACTCCTCCTTTTCCTCTTCCACGACGCAGTCCTGTGGTTTCAGGACTGTCGGACCTATCGCACACTGGTAAAACCTCAAAATCGGCATGAATCTCCGATAATTTCTGCTTCGCATATAGGTCGTTTAACCAGTGTTCACTGACACAAACTACGTCGTTGTTCGACACCAGTTGACGTAAATATGGCTTGGATGACGTTAAGCCGTTAAAGGAATAGTAAATTCTGCGTAAACTCGTGCTCGACATGACAGAATTATGCCATCAGATTCCAAAAACACGGGTAGAAAAAATTAACAAAATTCTACAGCTGAGTAAACACCGATTTATCGATCACACTTTAACACTTTGTGATCTGCGACATGTTGGAATGACTGTGACGTTTGTGGGCCATACTATTTTTATGTACATGGCGCTGCGAGAAATATGCCTTTGTCATCCGGGCTCTATCCCATAAGGTAAAGCATTAAACAACAACAACGGCAACATTAGCAGCGTTTCTTCTACTGCTATCGGGTGATGTGGCCTAATATTCTTGCCTCAGAAAGAGAGCTTGTGAAATCATATGCAAAATGCCACATGTCAACCTGTATATCAATTCGACATTCATATATCACGATCCTCATAATCGTCTCGGAGCGTAAAGAAAGGTCCACCGATCTGTCAAAAGCCATCGACAGAATAATTTACAATTGGTCTCCATGTTATTAGCTACTCTGGCTTGGGCCCAACTACGTCACAGGAATAATGTCAGGTGATATTTAAAGGATTTTCATTGGCTAACGGCTCTCGGGCTTGTTAAAATAGCGACTTCCACGGATTATTGATCTGGGCAATAGTTCTGATGTTCAAAATGATCTCATTCATTCGGAATTACTAGAAAAGCTGATTTGTTTTGTTTTTCGAATACTAATGATATAGCTATTTCGATATACGTATGCATCATCTTAGGGTTTTCTATTCCTTTAAGGTTGAATGACGCCGAAGGATGTCTGAGAAATGATTTATTCCCGCCATGATAAAAAAGATAAATGAGTACCCAGGAAAAACACACAGAGACATGTTTACGTGCCATCATGAACCAATTAATCAATCCAGTATTTGTGGAAACTATTAAGTTTCCGGCCTCTAGCTCCGGCATAACAGATCAACTCAATAATGAAGTCAATTCCCTATTGTTTATATTCACAATTATTTTTAATTCCAAGTTCACGTAATACACTGGGCGATAAACACGATAATCTTTAGTGTTCACACAACGATGTGTATACAATTACTGGTTTTCATTACTGGGATTTGGCCAATTAACTCAATTAAGACAATTTCATCGATGCCGGATTATTTTTGAAATAAAGTTCAGTATGTCTATAGTCGTATGATAGCCTTATTCAAGTGTGGAAATCATTCGTTTGAGGGTGAAAGTTTCTTCCAAACTCTTCATGGAAAATTGCTAGGGAGACTAATATAATCAATTTAGTTCTTTGTTAATGTTATAATAACTCCCTGAATCAAGTTTTAGGAGCAGTTTCGATTGATTATTGAAAACAAAGCACATTATAGCTGCTTCATGCATCCTTAAATGTTACCTTCTTGACAGGATACTATTGCTGTCAAGTATAGCTCCGCGACAATTCATTCAAAAATACTTAATGAGATGGCAAATGGAAAGAAAATCTCCCACAGAGATTAATTCCTGAAACTAAACACAATTTTTCCATTAAAACCAACGCTGGCTTGTAGAAAACATAGTCACCCATTACTCATTTTCGGGACAGCAGGAATAAACTTCTGCCGGGTTTTAGGAAGGCAAAAAGTTTAAATAATAACAATAGGTTATTTTTTTAATAAGAATAATAGCAAACGCAACATTGGAGCTACCAATCCACGTCTGCTGAAACCATGCTAAATCCAGAATTTCTATTAATACACACAATGACTCGGAAATATATTTGAATAGAAGAATGCTGACCTGTTGTACAGGATAAAGGTTCATTGGAAATGGTGGACCGCTTCTCTTGTACTAAAACTAGTTGGATATATTTATGCCGGGTTTAACTGATGTTGTGCTAACAATGTTGTGTCAATAAAAAAAAACGAACACGGGTATTGTTAATGGATAACGTCTGCCTACCTTACGCTGGATGTACGACTTCCCAATATCGCCTCTAAGATGTTTGCAACGTAAAACTAATCACGATGAAAAGAAACACTCTGGAAAATAGCCGGGCGAAAATATGCACAATGTAAATTCAAGCTTGCGAGATAATACTGTAGTAGACGTGAATCAACATGGAAATACTTTCTATTTTATAAAGTAAGGAAGAAACAATTCTTGAAATAAATAAACTTGTCATTTACACGGTATGCTCAACAATACACGAGGTAAAGTGTGTCCATCTTAAACAACTCCCGCTGAAGTCGATTCTGTATGGTCGATTACAACTTTAGCTAATCCATTCCCATCTTCTTCCTAAAACCACTCCCCCAGGAGGGTTGAGATCCATCCCTGATGAGTCACATTGCCAGCACTTGTCGGCGAAGTGTTTATGTACATATACGCTGCCATTAACTCAGTATAGAGAGAGCGAAGCTCTATCAATGCGACATATATCAGGACATTTCGTGCAGCATGCTTCTGTCCCTTTCGACCGCCTATACCAGATTCATGGGACAGTTTTTAGCTCGCCTGTATCAGGTAAAGCAAGGTAGTGTGAGAGAGAGTTGGGGTGATGTCGGTGTCTGCGTCGGTGTCCGTTTACGGTTGTTCGATTACATTGCGGGAAGTTCGGGATCTATGTTAAGGTGTTTTGCTCAGTTTAATGTTTTCGCGGGAGACTTCGTAGACAAGTCTAACAAGGCTTGAAGATGTGCATGTCCTAGTTATGAGATGAAACATGAATTTTTGTTCTATTTATGAGGTTATGGACTTATGGCTAATTTTCTGCATCTATTCCAGTATATAGGTCATGTTCATGTGTAATCAACCTGTCCCACAGTTTGCATCGGATGTTTTTGAAACTTGGTAGACATGTTTAATATGGCCCGGGGATGTGCTTATCCTATTTATGAGACGAGTTTTTGTCATGTTTATGACTTCTGCACTCAATTAGTCACACAGTTTTCACAGATTTCTTCTGGAAATTGATGACATGTTTAATTACCATGAGATAGTCATCACCGATCCTTTTTCTTCCATACCCCAGGAACATATTATATGCTTCTTCCTTGTACAGAAACCCTACTGAACTGAAAAGAAGGAAACACCTTAAAATCTGCCATAATTCAGTTCTGCAGACGGAGACATAGGAGATCCATGGACGTTGATTTCTTTTGCTTAGGTTGCTGGTAGACGTAAGGATTAGCCTATTGTCGTTGTAGGATGGCATGGTTAAGGGTTTAATGTTGCCTTGTTGATCCTTGTTTGCTTAGCTTGTAGGTAGACAAGTTAAGAATTTTCCTCAATTTAGTGGCTTTGCAAAGTTTTATGATTTACTAAGTCATACGTTAGGTTAAACTTTTTCGTTTAGCTTGCAAGTAGACCAGTTGATGATTTTTGTCGGGGGGAACGAGTATCACTCTGCAGGTTGCTATTCTTCTGTGTCTGTCGGATTACTCAACACTCTTCTCCTTTGCTGCTCACTAAGCATAGTCACACAGGCGAGCTGTTGGGATTCTTTGAATAACTTGTTTTACCATTCACTGGTACAACATGAGATGCAAGAAATACTCTTCCAAGTCCTTTGTAGCTTTTTATCATCTATGGAATACATTTTCTTATTTCAGACTGAAAGTCCGAATTAAAATATTTTGTTGTCAAACGTAAATGCTTTGAAGAAAACTGGCACTAATCTAGAATCTCGGCTATGCAGTGAAGGGCATTGTGATGGCAGCCATCACTGAAACTTTTCCCTGACAAGTCTTTATCTCCATCAGTGACACTAATACTAGATTTTACTGTCATAAAATTTCTTGCCCATGCCGAAGTTCAATAAGATGACAAGAAACAGCTCTAATTAAAAGCTTGAAAACTGTGAAATAAATGATGGATAAGTCTAAATCCAAATGCTTTATTGAAATGTCGGATACACTGATTGCCGCCCGTATTGTGCGATGGATGAATGCCGGTAGCATACACGATCGAGATGGGTGATTTCAAAAATTCCAGCAAGGTAATTCAGACATTGGTGCAGGTGAAACATCATTTTCCGTTCAGGGTGTTCTTGACGTTTACATTTATGGTCTCCATTTTAACATTACTGTTCTTTAAGTACACGAACTTGTTCTTCAACGCCGAGCTTATATTACAAATTGAAAGAGAGAGAGAGAGAATTAAGGTTTAACGTCGCGTTCAGCAATATTTCAGCTATATAGCAACGATTAAACACAATTCTAGGTATTCAAGTTAATAACTTAGTAATCCAACATGTTAAAACATGCACACATTAAAACTTATGCTACAAACCGATTTCTCTCAAACAACCTAAGACACAGTCCTCCCTCACCCGACCAAAAAGATCTTCTAAAGCAGTTGCTCGATAAAATCAATTTCTTACAATCTTAAAATCTATAGTCCATAAGAATATTTTTCACTGGGAGATCTTCGTGACATGAACTGGCTCTTTTTTAGTAAATGTTCGTGAGTTAATCGAGTATGGCCGATTCTACATCGCCTGATCATGGCTTGATCGAAAAGGTTCTGGCTGTTCATCTGATCAGATGTGTATAGCCTACAGTTTTTTGTCAGGTTTACCTAGGGTAAACCCTACACTGTTATCGCTTTTCAGTTTTTTTTTCTTCTGCGCATGCAGTTTTGATCTTCTGCCCGGGGACTGTTCTCATTTGATACCCCGTACAGCATTCATAAAAACATATTGTTCTTCTGTCTGACAGTCATACGGTATAGCATGTGCACTGAACGTGATAATTTGGACATTATCGCAGTAAATTTTATCTTTCCAATTTCTTTTAAAATTTGCCTTCCCAATCTATTTTATCCGGTATCATTTGTTACGGCGGGAAGGGTCATTCTCTACGGCCCATCTCCATTCTAATGGAAACATGGTAATGAGATAATCGTGTAGAAGCGCTGGTAAACTCAGGCAGTCAGCCGTCATTTTCCACCAGATGTTGATCAGATCTATTGTTGTTCAGATCAGGAAGTTCGTCTTTGAGCAGTGAGTATTGTTATGTTTATTATTTATCACAGAAGAGTTCTTTTCAAAGGCTTAATTCTCTATAATTTAGACAAATTCGTAATTTTCTGATAATCAAAGTTGTGCGTGAACGACCTGACCAGGGTAAGGTCAACCCATGCCTTCCCATACAAGCGTTTTTTAACGAATATTTCATGATTCCGGTAGTGAAATAAATCTTTTTCACGACAAAATATCCGTATAATGCCGCAACAAATCCTGAGATATTTAGAATTCTATAATATGCAAAACATTTCCTGAAAATTCACTTTTAGCTAAAAAGTGACTATGCGTGGATTCTGGTAAAAGTGAGATTTTTAATTTAACGAAATTTCTAAAAGTACGATCCTGAAATTAAGTTTTATTATTTGACGCATATTTTCATGTTACGGAAAATTTATTGGTAGCAAGTTTTCAAAGAAAATACACCGGGAAAGTAGCAAAACTTGCGCGTTTGAAGTTTTTTCGAAATCAAATTATGCAAAACCCTGAATGTAATCTCGCCAATGCTTTTTTCAGAGATGCGAATAGATATTAGTGTCATATTCCAGCTATCAATTTATCATTAAAAGTGCAACCGATCGTGGTAATATCAGATATTGATATACCGAACTGTGACGGTTGGTCCTAACCTGCTGAATGTGTGAGAAGTGACTAGTTTTTGGCTATTACAATTTGAACGCCAGTAGTATTCACGTTGAGAATAAAGCTATCCGGAAATCACTAGCTGCAGAGGGCATTCCGATTATTATCATGAAATAACGTCGATCCAAGAGTTGAATTATTGATGTGATATTATGGTGGTAGTCCATCACTCCCTGAAGTCCTGTTGATAAGTATACCTTGTCCTTAACATCTTTACGTAAGCGGCTTTGGCTTGTAATGTGAGTTTCACTTTTGAAGGGGGAAGAAACAATTAGGGGAGGCCTGAACAGGTCCACAAAACCCCAGGCTAGACAAGGTTAAACGTTTAGACTGGGGAATACATTGGATAATATCAAGATGTGGTCAGTCTTGAAAATTTGCATTTTTTATAATAGTGCATATTTTGAAAGGTCGGCAGTTATGGGGCATGTTCTAGTCCATAGTATAGAAAACGTGGAAATACAAGAATAACCCAGATAGCCGATCACTTTGCTAACTTTATACTATTCTGGCGGAATGACTGATTACTATGACTGAATTATTATGACTGAAAGCTTTGTGATCTATGGTCAGAGGATTCCGAGCGTAAATGAGACTACACATGTCGGTGTGCTGTTGAATAACAGCAACAAGTCACTGAAAAGAACAAAAAATGCATGTACTTCTTTGAAAAGTGCTACAATGTCGCTACTCAAATCTGGAGTCCACTCAAAAGCACTTAATCCGTTAACTAGTGCGCGTATTGTCAGACAGATTGTGTATGCCAAAGCTCTATATGGATGTGAATTATGGACACTGAACAACACTGAAGTGAAAATGTTAGAGAGAGCCCAGAGATGGATTGCCAAGGCAATCCAGGGATTTACTAGGCTGACGAGGTCAGATATGTGTACCAGTCTTCTCGGTTGGATATCCATAGAGGGTTTTATTGACACAAAAAAATTACAGTTCGTGAGCAAGATCTGCAGACTTGACAGCGGGAAGTTACCAAAGGAAATATTTTTAACAAGACTGTATACGTTTACATCTGATCCATTCGCTAAGAATTCTCAGTTAGGTCTAATTCCTGATGTTATAAGTATTATTAAAAGAAGTATGACCTAATGGAGTTTTTAAATGATTTTATGAACCATAGTATATTCCCACCGCCAGAAACATGGAAACGGATTGTGTCGATCATTTGAAGAACGGAACTGGTTAGTGAGGATGGAACATGACACTGATTTTCGAAGATTCACCAAAATACACAAGAGATTAATCCCATCAGTCTGGTGGGAGCTAGCAAAACGGTACCCCCAGCATAGAGACGCTATCCAGTTTTTAATGAACTTAATAGTGACAATACGAGTGATGGATAACACTGAACTCTGTCATAGATGTGGTCAACTTTATGAAGACATTTTACAACACATTGTACTTTCATGTAGTGTAACAGAAGAAATAAGAGATAGACTGTGGTGTTATGTTATCAACATTAGTGACATCAATTTCAGCGTCCGCCTGCATTCATTAGATGACGGGGATCTTCTGCACGTATTGTTAGGTGGTATCATAGAATTTGACAAGGACTGCACAGAAATTGATGAATTCAGAATCAACTGTTTAAAATGCATTAATGAAATGAAACAACTTTATTATCAGTAATGACAGAGGTATCTTCAAACATATCATATGAACTGTACATAATATTTATATTCAAATAATTGCCTTTTGTATGTAACACTATATCATGCTCTCCATAAGGAGGAATAAAGATGATAATAATACTATTCTGGCGGAATGACTGATTACTAATCGATACATTTCTCCACTAACAACGTTTAAGATCGTTATTTCGCATATGATTTACTGATCATGAGCTGTACCAATTAAGTGATTAACTGGTTGGCTGTGACTGACAAATCACACAAAAACCAATAACATCAATAAAACGAGGCAATAATTCATTGTGTGAAATGTTCTGATTGACCGGTGAACTGACGAAGTAAGTAGGAACGAATAAGATATATTGGTATATAGCGACTAAGGAAAACATTTACATGCCAGAATAATGAAAATGAAACTTGTGCTGTTTTTGTCTTGCAGTATCAGGACATATGGACTGGGTGGCAGACAAGTGAGCGACATTTCCTAATATCTTAAGCTTCATCATGCTTGATAAGGGGGATCATGTGTAGGGCGGGTGCGGGGAAACGAGTTGCACTGAGTGTTCGCACGACCAATTCCCATCGTGGCGCATCCATCCATCCATGCCAATCTATGAATGGATTTGGTGGACGGGAAGCAAACGACATACATAATATATTTGGACCAGGTGGACTCTAAACGGTTTCTTACGACCGTCAAACCTGAAGTCTGAATTCCCATCGAACCTAACATTTCCGTTACCGCTGGTCGTGTGTTATATGTAGGTATAGTTGTACACAGTGGCGGGTGATGGCTGTGTTCCATTCAAATTGCTCCCATTCAGTCGTGATAAACTAGAGCACGCAAGCTGTTTCAGCATAACATTCAAAAACAATTATTTATTATGCTGGTGAGGTAAATAGGCCGTCGAACAGGTCCACATTACGATATCATAGGAATGCTTGCTCTCAATCATTCAGTCAAAATATATGCGGAGATACGGTACTGGTCTATCGGACGAATATGTATAATGTCACGGTATTGTTCATAACTTCCTACAAACGGGGTAAATAAACACAAATAAAACATGGTTATATATATATTCCACAGGAAGTATAGTTAAATTGAGGTGATTAATTGAGTGTACAAGTTCCACACTGAAAATTCAATCATTGGAACTCTCGGAGTTTTGCCGAAATAACTGGAACTTCCGGGTCAGCAACGCTATTCATCGGGTAAAAATGGCGGATTCGGGGCGCAAATTGCTGCCCAGCGATTTCGCCTGAGGAGAAAGAGTCGTTAGTGTACGTATCTCAGGGTGCCCACCAGTTGGTGATCCGTAAAGTTAGGAATCTTTCGGAATAACGTAAAGGGTGCGTTGTCGTCTGGGGATTACGGACGAAGCTCCACAAATCTGCTAGCCACTGACGCCTTCGAACTTTTGACGCTAGATCGAGTGTAAACGGGCATTAAATCCCTGTCCCGGTTTTATCTTCACTGCGCACGATCAACAAACTTGTAGTACACTTTAGTTTGCGATCATATTATCAACCGTCGAACAT